>UELU01140019.1:0-30102 GCA_900490025.1 Megastigmus dorsalis | reverse complement strand
CCGGCCCACCGGAACGAGAGGCGGAAGTCTTACCAAGCGCGCTATATCGAGATCCATGTGGAGCTGCTTCGACTCGCTCTCATATGTTATCTTATACAACATTACAATAAATTCATATTAGAATGTATAATAAATGTATAAAAACAGGATCTTCCCAAATTAAATAAAACAATACTATTAATTCATCAACACGATTGTTTACAGCTTGAATAATAATGAATATTTCATTTACAAAAATACCGATGCGTAGTCGGTTGTGGAACTTGAGCTGCGCGTGCTTAAGTCCTAAAATCGCAATAGTTTTCTAGCAAAAGTAAACGAGATTCTAGTGAAATATAAGAAAATTCATTTCCTAATCTAGTTCTTATTAAGATCTCACAAAAATTACTATAATGGCATGCTAAATTTTAGTGAAGGGTGTAAGACAATTTACTACACATTCTAGTTCTTCTTCTTTCTTTTGGCAGTCTATGATCAAATTACTTTACAGCTTCTTCTAAAGTACCATTATTGCATAAGCGTATTGTAAACGGTTCATATTACACAAGGACCGTTAATATTATTATTTTGTTCCGATCGAAAATTATATAAACTGTTTATATGCTTGCTTATAAGGTATTGATTAATTGAAAATTGACTGATGAATAGTTTTAAAACTGTGCAAATTATGCATGTAATAAGCTATGTAATAGGCTATTCTTCACGAACCTCCGCAATGAAAGTTATATGGTGTAGTATACATGCATTGTACAGAGAAAAATGGTTTAGAAAATTTTAGTGTATCATCTAGGAATACGATGACAGACTCGGCATGTTGTATAAAATGTATACAGTAATTTTTAGATGGTATGTCGAGTCTGTCCTCGTTCTCCTAGACGGGATAGTAAAATTTTCCAAACCATTTTTCTCAGGGTATGGATGTAAAAGAAAATTCCTGAAATTTATCATAAAATTTTTTAATCTAAAAAATTTTTCTTTTCAAAATATAATTAAAGGCTACTACAGGGCTGTGTCAAGGTTTCGCTGCTATTATAGCATCAACTTTTTTCTTCAAGCGAAAATTCTCATCTTAATTTTTTCCATATTATAGTGCACAATCGGAGAAGCAAAACATTAATTAAAAGTTATTTAAAAAACTTTGCAAGCCTTGCTAAACAAGAAGATTTTAAGTAATTGAATGGGTTCGGGGAAAATTTAAGAGAAACTGTTTAAGGCACAATGTAAATTATTCCAGATCTTTGAAAGAGTGCAGGAGTGAGAAAAAGTTAGAAATACTTGCCTTAATTAAATTTTCTTTAAAAAAAATCATGCTGGATTTCAATGGTCCATGCCCTTGAAGTCGTATAACGAAGCCGCTGCGAACTGTGGAAAAGCGACATCCATTACGTGATACAATTTATTCAAGACAGTAATTGAGGGCCTCAATCGAGAATCGGCTTACCGAATCCTTACTCTACGGGATAAGAAAATTTAATTATCAACTTTTTAAAGGCGAGAATTTAATTAAGCCATTTCCTTAATTGCTAAAGCTTTTGTTCCATAATATCAACTGGAAGAAAAAAAATTCTTATTTTAAGGATCGCGTTCTTAAGCTTAATTTGTGAATACTGTTGATTTCGTTCATTTTCTGCGCTGCGGGATAAAAACTTTTCGCAGCAAAATTATTCGCTCTGCAATGGAGCTTTCTGTAACGGTCTAAATTTTAAATACATATTCATGCAGTCAAAACATATGTAGATAATATACGTATTCAAAGTTTTGAAACATTGAAAATTGTTGCGCATCATCTAATTTGAATATTCGTAAACATATTTCATACAAATTAATCGTTTTAGTGAAAATTCGTTGCAAATACTATGCAATTTGTTTTTCTTCACCAATGATGAATAAATGTAATGTTTTAATCTGAATAAGAAAGTAATTTTAAGACTTTACTGCACAAAGTTAAAACGTATAATCGCTACGTTTATAATTTAATTTCATCTTTCAAGCGTTCGAATCTGTACTGTATTTTAATTCAATAGCTATATTTCTTTTTAAAGCTTAAAAGTTCATTTTCATAATGGTGTTACCAGCCATTGAAGGTATTGATTAAAATTTATATTCCATATATTTGTAGTTAAACTTTTATTTTATCATCGCATAGTAAATTTTACGTTTATACAAATTGATTTATTCATGTGTTTCGCAAGATTTTTATTCATTCATTTCATAATGTCAAATTATCCGGTAATAAGTATTTTTTTTTATATTTACACTAAATGCAATATCATTTATGTTGCTATTACGGTAATTTTTATTAGTGAATATTGCAAATTTATTCAATGTGCGATGGCTTTAATAATGTACGTATTTTAAATTTAAAATTTAATCAAAGTTTTACAAAATATTTCCAATAGACAAGTATTAAAAAATTAATATACGAAAACTTTATAAAGCGATCAATTACTTTTATTTAAAAAATGCAAGTGCAATTTGGAGATTATGTTATTATAGATAAACACATGTCTGACTATAATTGATTCGTACTACTATATTCGTATCGTGTCATGAAAAATCCATTGCCGAAGCTCCTCTTTAAATTCCTACAGCTTCCAGATGCTCAGAAGTGCGGGAGCAATTATTTATTCACGCAAATAAACAGAGTGTCATGCCGATTTATTTCCTTAATTTTGCCTCGCCGCGCTGAGCGTAAACTTGATACGCGCATAGTCTGCTTGCACTAGTCGGTGCAGTATCGTTTAATTCTCGTGATGAAACTCTTCCCCCCCCCAGACTAAACTTCGATATAACGAGTCGAGTTGGCGGCGCGCGAGGCTTGTAGAGAGAGAGAGAGAGAGGAAAAATAGCAAAAGAGTTACATATAGAAGCGCAGCGAGTAGCTGCAATCAGCGAGAGACTCTCGTGGATGGGGCGCATTTTGAGGCTAACACAAGCAGACGGAAAGAGAGAAAAGGTGGAAATGAGAAGGACGATAAGTCGAAAATGTAGCGCGCTCGACGAGTGACCCTCTTGACTTTTCAAATGATGTACTGCTAGTTACGCTTGTGTGGCCTCAGGGACGATGAACGAAAAGATGATGAATTCAAATGCGTCCTTTATTTTTAAGTTTTTTGTCTTCGTGTGTATAGAATTCAAAGTTTGTAGTTTGAGATAGAAGTGTCTATTATGTATTTTAATTCGCAACCATTTTCGTCGTATTTATTTTATAAGCACTACTATTCTTTCCTATTTTCCTACAGCTTAAATTTTTAAATGTGCAAAATTCTATAGTTTTTTAAAGATCGCATTCAAAGAAGAAAAGCTTTTTTTCACTATAAAAAGAAATAAATAATAACGACTGCGTAGATTTCAGTAATCAAATTATTTTAGTCGAATATTTCGTTGTGAGTGAGCACAGAATATATTATTTAAAAATTTTGAAAATAAGGGTCGAAGTGCAAATACTTGTAACCAAGAATTTTTCAAGCTTTCTTTATATCAACAATTATAATAAAGGAGATTCATATATGTTGAGCATATAATCCTTATCCATTAAAGAAAATGCATGAGCCAAATCGTGTACGTGACAGTGTATATACTTCGCAATTTTGAAAATTATATAGAGCGTGAATTCCGTGACAAACTCTATCCTTAATTGATATATCTCAAGTTGAAAAGTAAATATTGACAGTTGCGTCACTAAAATTCCAGTGAAATGATAAGCCGCAAGTAAATTGTCAGAACTAGTACAGCGTTTCTATATAACGCGGCCGATGCAATTTTTCAGAAAAAAATAAAGATCTACAAAAAGTCTCGAAAAGCAAATCTATATAAAATTGTCTACTATCAGCGATACCTTCAGTATATAGTGTACTCATATAATAAATTTAAAAATAACACCGTGCAGTTGGTACGTTTCTCCAACGCAGGCGGCAAAGTAAACTCGATGTCTTTATTGATTCTTTAGATTACGTCGACTGATAGGGAAAAAATTGGACGAGCGCACAGCTTCTTCCTCGAAGTATACTTGAAAGTTCAAGGAGACGGAAAAATAAAAAGTTTTGGATAAAACGTTTCCGCGCGGAGTCTATTTTTAAAGGCAAAATACTTCACGCACACATTAAACCGCAGCGTATCCATATAACCCAACTCGATATATCCCCCAAAACTCCATCAATTTCGCGTATCAATTTATCAAACTAAAACCGCGAGTTCAAAACACGCTTTCTATAGTACGAAAAAAGTTACATTGAAATAAAAAGGTCGCGTATACATAGTCGAGCTATACATATATGAGCTATACATATACTGCGAAACAAGCTGGACGCGCACAAAACTTTCCTCGGCCTGGCCTGCATTAATTCTGAGCAAAGCCCAAGAGTAGAAGAAAAATAATCAAGAGTGTATAAAGGCGCAGGCGAAAGCTCGTATTATACAAGCCCGACTTTATCCGAATATTCTCGGGGATATCCAGCTGACGTTGTTTAAGCCGTCGATTAGCCAACGCGTCCTGGCTAACAATGAGAGTAAGGGAGCCGAGGCAGAGCACCGCACACCAGCGGCCCACGAGAGAATGTTCCCGCCGGCATTAATGAACCGAATTCGAGCCGACTCGCAGCGCGGAAAGAAAGAACGAACGCTGCGAATAAACTCGCTCCGACGAATCGCTCGCAAATTGCAATGCGATATCCTCCGCTCGACTCTTTTTTTTACGCACGCTGACCTGGTAACCCTTTTTTCAGCCTCCCTGCGACGGAGAGAAAGAGATTATTCCCGCGTCTGCGGCGCTTTTTAATTTTTTAGCTCGACGAATTTCCCGCGCTCCATTAATTAATGCCGAGAACGTAAAATTCGCATGCACACTTTAATTTTTTTCCGAGGCGTGTATAATATAGATCGATTTGAGATCCGTTTTTTCTTGGCCTCATAGTCACGGACGCTTCGCCTCAACGTTGGCATCACGCGCTTACGTCATGATGTGTACACTCGCGACTGAATTAAATGTACCGTCGATCTTGTAAGCACTGGATTTTTCATTCGCTTAATGGCGGAAAAGTTGACGTTGTAACTCTGTGATAATCTTTTTGAATACATCTCCCGTGGCTTCTTTCATAATGTTAATAAGTCGCTGTCCTATTTTCGAAGTAAGCTTATACCAGAGACCCATATACTATACTTCTTATGGATAAAAATAGTTTAGGATCAAGGTATATATAGGTACACCGAAGAATTCATATTAATGCACAATGGAGTAATCTATATAGAAATAAATATTCTAGTCGAAAGTATTTTAAGTCATAATTTTGTTATTAGATTACCATATTTTGTTATTAATTATTCATACCATTGCAAAAACAATATTTCTGTTAATAATTTATTGAATGAATTAAATAACTGTATTTACCGAAGTTTCAATATTCCGACAAGCTTCTTCATGGTTGAAATTTTATTAGCCTTTTTGCTGTTAAAATTCAAGATACCCGTCAAATTTTCAATTCGCAAAACAGGGAGTTCCCATTCCGAGCATTTGCGAAAGAAATATTTTTTAGAACTGTAAAAGAGTAAACGAGGCCAACAAATGTTTCAGAAAAGTAAAAAAGTTAAAAACTGTAAAACATAAAACTTTTTGAAAAGTTAGTCAGTACCTATATGAATGTATAGAGATGTACAGAGGCTAATTTTAAAGATATCGCATATTAAAAATTTCCTTCATATTATTAAAAGTAAATCTATATCTTAGTAAAGTTGGAACGCTACTATGTTTTTGATACTATTTACTTAATTTATAGATTTCAATAATGTTTAGTGGTAATTCGACTTCCAAATTATAATACTTTTAACGATCTAAAATGCTAGAAGTAAGTTTTTACAATAAATAATAACATTTAATTATACGCATATCGTTGTAATAAATCGTAAAGAAATGTGATAAGAATGTTTCATCGAGGTGCTTTATCTTAAAACGCAGCTACCGCCCAAAGCCACAAAGAATAGACACAGCCGTAATTCGGCAGCTCCGACTCTCTGGTAGAAAAAGTGCGAAACAGAAAATTCACAGTGAATTTCCGCGAGCGCGTAAATTCGATCTGACAAAGCAATAAGAGGGTCGAGTCTCCAGCAGCCGCCAGTATATATACACATTCCCTTCTCTATACGGCTGTATCTCGATGCGGCGAGGCAAAGTGCACGGGAGGGGCATATAGGAGCCCCGGAAGCCAAATCGCGAGAAAATCGACGGCGTTGTTCTGGGGCCGGGCCATGCTTATACCGTAGCCCCCGCGTGTCGACATAAAGCGACAAGGTTTATATTATGAAAGTTCTCTCTGCCTCTCCGACGCTTGCACGTGTGCGCGTGTGTGTGCGCGCGCGTGTGTGTAACGCACCAGGCGGCTACATACTGACCCACGGCACACGAGATACGTGATCGGTATATCAAGCGTGTATATTGAAGTTTGTTGCAACAGCCCTTACCTCCCTCCTCTCTCTCTCTCTCTCTCTCTCTCTCTCTCTCTCTCTCCGGTCTATATGTGCGGGTGTAAGTAGCATGTAGAGTTGGAGGGCATACGGGGGTTTCGATGTCGAGTCTGGTCGTGGTCGTGGAAATAGAAAATCCTTTCGAACATTCGAGGATTTGCAGTCGAGGCGTCGACGCTTCGTGAAACTCGTTTGGAATTCCCTTGCATGATGGGGTTATTGGGGCGTTAATGTCGTTGGTCGAGACGGATGTTAAGCGAGGGACGATTGTTGGCGTGGAGATCGATACTTTTTCTGTTTTTTTTTTATTCGCGAAGGAGTGCGACAAATCGACGTGATGCTGGCGCGGCTATTTTAAAATGCATGGACATACCTTTCTTTGATTGCCAAAAGAATGCTTACGACGAGTATTAAATTTCTACTATCATTGTGAAGATTTCTTATTGATGCGTATGATTTGGCTGTGATAACTTTTGTTATGTGCAGCTGTACCAGCTGTCTACACAAACAAACGGCAGTAATCTTTATTTATTCTTGATTAAAATATATTGATTATGTCGAAATATTAGACAATATCTTGTAAAATTTTATGAAAGAATCAAATTCGATCGAAAGAATAAAAGTCTCTGCACTACGGAGAAAAAGTAATCTCTGAATCAATGATTTTCGAGCAATAGTTAAATGCTCACCGATGCCAATTTCCAGAGAGTACTTTATACATTCTAACAACATCGGGAATAAACAATTATTACCAAAAATATCCGGATCGTCAAAGTCCGCGCGCGACACACGGAATACTCCGTGAGTGTGTGCGTATATCGCTCGCAGAGCAGGCGTCGTTTTCGTCTGCATCCCGGATCCACCTGTGCGCGCACCAAAATCCACGTAGCCCATAGCACAGCAGCTATAGATATGCGAAAAGGAGAGAGAAAGAGAGACATGTATGAACAAGTATAGAGCCATGGATTTGCGTCATTGTGTGCTGGGAGAAGGGAAGACTTATTGAAGCGAATGCTGCGCGTTGTGTGTAATGCATAGCCGCGGCGTAGGTATAGTGCAGTTTTTCGATATTTCATATGCGAAATTCAGCTGTGTGTATATATAACGTCGCTGCAGCTGCACAGTCGCCTTTCTCCGCGTATAGCGCCGAAAATTGCACTTTACGAATGAAATGTGCTCTGCGCAGCACTGTAAGGAATTCTTTCTTTTTTTTTTCACTTTGTTTTGGAAATTCATTAAAGAGTACTTGTATATCGTAGTCGATGTTAACACAGTATATTTAAAATACTTTTTAACAATTCCGGTTACGCCCCAATTTTGCAGTAAATCACGAATTTTGTTGGCAGAAATTTTCAAAATATAATTAAATTTTTCGCGTGCCTCTAATTGCATGAAATTCGAGCTCTTGATATATATTTTACAGTGAAAAAAGAAAACAATTGTACAATTATTCTCACAATTGAAAATGTACTTTGAGCATATAGAATACAATTTTCGATGAGAACAAAGACCTATTCGCAATTAATTATAAGACCAGAAATTTTTAATTGGACTCTGTGCATGCCGGTTTGCTTACCTTTGTATATATATCAACTCGTTCTCTACCGCGGATAATCCACTGGAACGCCAGAACAGAGCGTTGCATCAAAGCAGCTCGTCGGCGCCGCGCTCCACCTCATCCGCGATAATCGTATCCAAAAGAGCAAGGTACAAAGATATATAACGTTTGTTAAGTCCACGCGCAGCCAAAAAAGCGTTATAGAGAGAAAATCCTGCAGCGCTGACTGCAAGCCCCCCACCCAACCGCGAAAATAGAGATAATCAGTCACGGAAGAACCAAAAGTAAAGAGGAAGCTCGCAGCTAGAAAAAGAGGGAGAGATGCAGGTACAAACGAGCTTCAGCCGGAGCTTCACTCGCGCGTGTATATATATATATATAAGATAGAATCGCGGGTACGGGTATCATCTGCAGGTCCGTGGTACACGATCTCGGGACATTCGAAATTCTCGCGTTTCACGGCTATACGCGCTCGGAATATCATTAGGCGGGTCGCTGCTGCTGGCAAATGGAAAATCGAGCGAGCCGCGCGTGTGCATATATATACACTTGCGTGACGGCACGCCCAACTAGTTTTCTAGCTCGACAATTTTCTTTAACCTGCCCGATGGACACACACGCCGATACACTGGTGCGCATAGTCCCATTTCCGCGTTTCCCGCGCCGCTATCCAATTACCCGTCCGCGAATTTCCCAAAAGCTGCGATTCAAATTTTGTTCCCGGACCGCGCGCGTCTCTACTTCTCCCTTTTCCTCTGAATTAAATAAAGATTGCAACCCTCGCACCTGTGTGTGGGTTTTTTTTCCTCCGATCGGTGTTTATTTTTATTTGATTTTTTTTTTTTTTTTTTTGGTAACGGTATACGTATAAGGCGAATTGCGCTTTTTACACTGATCAAAGGGAAATGTTTTCGTTCGGGTGCACTATCGCTCGCGTCGAAGGATATTCGGTTTCACAGGCATTTTTAGCTCTGAACAATGCGCCGATAAAACGCTCGCAAATATTTATTTTAATTTTGTTTGCGCTATATAACGCCGAAGCGTTCGATTGGGGAGTTTGAATTTTTAAAGCGACTCGCGCAACGCTGTACTGTACTGATGAATTTTGGACAAAAATAATTATTGAGTTCAAGTGGATATGCGAACAATTCTACTTAGATTATTCAATTTATATCGTGCAGTTTTTCGGCAAAATACCTTTGCAGTCATTCTGTTTTGCGTATAAGCGTGTATGCAATGACTGCATATTTAACGAACGCAATCGATAATGTACTTAAGTTAATTCTTTTTTTTTTTTTGAAAGAAACAGACATAAGTAACGGAAAGCGTATAGTTTCTATCGAAATTATTAATAAAATAAATGAAATAAAACCTTATTTAGCAGAATGTTTCTTTTGACAAATTCCAACAATTTTAATTCTTTGATAAAGGTTTAATATTCGCATGAAATACGATTGCACCCGTATTATTTTTCGTCCTCTTGAAACAATTTTCAAACACCATTGGCAATTCTAAAATTGAAGTTTATAGACTGAGTGTACGCCTACTTGATCAAAAACTTTAGGTATTCGACTATGTGACAAAGTTCAATTGATATATATATGTATATAATTTAAACATATACATATTCAGTATTATTCATTTATTTAAATTTCTTCCTTTTCTTTTGTTAAGTAATTTAGATTATTATTTTCCCTTTAGTTTTTGAACATTGAATTTTCGTAATATCATAAGTTTTATAAAAAATTTAAAACTTTAAAAGGATCTTTTAAAAATATTTAATATGATTTTCCAACTGTTAATTCTTTGAAGCCACGAAATATTTTACATTTAATTTACATGAAAATTCGATTCCAATAAGTTTTCGGGTCAGTGAATAGAGACCTGTAATTTTTAGTATTAAAATACTTAAACAAATATAATATCTCATAGAAAAATGTAAAAATAGAAAATATGTACAGATACAGCATTAAAGTTTTGAAACAAAAAATTCTGCAAAAAATGTTTTAATATAAACTTTTTAATCATTGATACGACTCATTTGAAGTATGAATAAAAATTCAGAACTCCATATTCTGGGAATTAGGTAAGGTCAACTTATTACATTAAATAATACAATAATAATAATGGAAAAATATATTTCTATATAGTTATTATTTTATTGATTCTAATTAATTAAAAAAAAATTAAGTTGCATTATTTTTAATTCACCATGTTTTTAAAAACTTTTGAAATAGTGATAAAAATGACTGTAGTTAAATGTATTTGTCATGTCTAGCATAAGGATGAACCTTCTTACATATTTTTGTATTTTTTAGTTAAAGAAAAAAATACGACATGAAAATTTACATAAAATTAATCAGGAATAATTTAGAAAACTGGCGGTAGAAAATTCGTTTGAATATTGAAATTTTAAAAATTATATATTTATAGCAATTATTCACAGTAAATAATATTCACTAGAATTATAAACTGTATAGATGCATTTGCTAACTGAGATTTCATTCAAAATTCACATGAGTTGACAAATATTAATTTGACACAATCGTAAATGTTGAAATTACCACGTTCATGCAAAAATCTCTCCTTTCATGTAATCGTGCAACGGCCGTCTCTATCACGCCCACTTATCGCATGTCTAGTCACTACAGAACATAAAAAACACATCCTCGGATAGATGAAAAACGAAAGGAAGTTCTCCAGCATATACAGAAACGGTACTATTGGTGCTCTGTATAAACGTGAGGTCGTCCGAAACACTCTTCGTCCCGCGCGCATCCCTCAAATTCGCAAAAACTCACTCTCCGCTTTAAATCGATTCTCTCGATCTAACAAAGCCAGTTTTCTCCCCCTACACCCACCTTCGCCCGTCCCTATATAATTTACAAATCGTTGTTTCCTGCCGGGGCGTCGCGCGCAAAGAGTGTGTGTCTCCGAAGCGAGGCTCGCGCGACGTTAATTGGAAAGCGCGCGCTCTAAAGAGAGACAGAGAGAGAGAGAGAGAGAGAGAGAGAGAGAGAAGGTTGCACGAGTAATTTCCTGCTTATTGTCTCTGGGAAATTGAGGATATTTGACTCGTTCATGTACGAGCTGTTCCACAGTCGAGGGGCAGGGAAGGCTTGGAGAACAACTTCCTTTGTTGTTTGACTCTGAACTTCGCCTCTCTGCTTCCCCACTGTTATATACGTGTATGTATGCATGTATGTATGTGTATGTGTGTGGATGTGTGTGTGTGTGTGTACAAGAGACGAGGATGCGCGCGCGAGTTTCCGGCTTTCCGGAATGTACATTCCGGACGAATGATGAATTGCGCGTTTCGCAAGGGAGGGAGGGTAGATTTATATTATGTACGCTAGGTATATTAGGCGGAATTAATAGCGCGAGCTTGCGGCACAATGTGCGTCTTAAGATTTTCGCTCGCTCCGGATGTGACAGTTTGCGGGCGATGTTGGTAAATTTGCGGAAGCGGAGAAAATAGTATATTAAGCAACTATGGAGAAAAAAAAGCTTCGAAAAAACGCCGACGGCGAGGGTGGCAAACACGAGGTCTGGGCTAGCCAATTTTTCTCCCGTGGTGCAAATACTATTTTTCCTCTTACCAGCACCTAAAGCATGCCTTTCATTCTCGGCCCGGATGAGAAAAGTGCACTTTATTAGAAGGGATAATAATAATTTTTTTAGTTGATAAAGAAATTAGAGCTTACTCACTTCCTAAATCCCTACACTTCCTAAAATAAAAACAAAAATAGAAATAAGGTTAAAAGTAATAGTAAAAAATTTTTTTTCTTCCGTGCTTTCTTTCAAAGGTGCTGGAGAAAATTGTATACGAACAGCCGATGGATTATCTTACGGTCTCTCGCATACCCCCTTATCAGACCGATTTTAGACCTTTTCACTCTTCGCAGACTGCCTTGTTGCAACTTACAGAGGACATTAGGCAACATTACTTCTATTTGATTTCAACAAGGGCTTCGAGACAATACGGGTATCTCGTCTACTTGACCAGCTAAGGTCAATGGATGTCTGCAGAGCTGCTTTTATGTGATAAATTTTTACTTTTCTGAAAGAGAACAATCTGTCCATATTAGCTCTCATGGTAAATCCTCATGGTTGTCCACTAATTTAGGTTTACCACAGGAGTCAGTCCCGGGACCACTCCTATTATGTTTGTATATTAACGATTTACGAAGTGTACTCGAACCTGGAAGCGTTCAGCATATTTTATACACATAGGCGACCTGCAAATTTATGTACGAGTACCGATACATTTTTTCTAATATACAATTCAATATTAAAAAATGTCTGCTTTAAAAATTTACATATCTGTTTAAAAATGATTAAAAATCTGCTTTATCAATCGATCTGGTATGAGATTTATCAAAATTTTGGTTATTTGGCCTTCAACAACTCCTGCTCGTAGAAGCGACCGAAGAGGGTTGATTTCGGTAGTCTTTTAGATGATACGTCGTTGGATTTGTAGCTACTACTCGTTCGATCGTGAATATTTCAGTTGACTAGTAAGGCGTATATCCACTTTCGAATATTTGTTTAGCGTTACCCACACGTACTTTGACACCTACTTTGAACTTTGGTCTATTTACTGGTTTAGGTTCTCAAATGAATTTTTTGCAAGACTTAGGCTTCTTTGGCGGCCGACACATCTTTAGGTTTCACACCAATAATTCGATGATTTCGATTATTGTAAGTTGTTATAAATTTAGGCAGTATTTCTAGCCACTTGTAATTATTTCGCCGACTAAACTTTTTCCACATTGCTTTTTTCAGCCTGCAATGGAAAAGTTTGCAGATCGTTACCTTGAGTTTGCTGTAGGTTAAGTAGAGATTTATCTTGTACTTCCGCACGAGATTTTTAAAGTTGGTATTGTACAATTGTTTGGTACTCGATTTTTGATCAATAAGGAGTTTACAGATGCTACTACATCTTTGCCAGTCTTTCTTTTTACAGAAAAAGCTCACGCATACTTGGAAAAAATATCTACGATGCACGTAAAGCACGAGGTTATTCTCAAGAGATCGAGACACAATCTCAATGCAGTAATGCAAACTAGAACTCGAGTTGAGAAAGATATTTTTGAAGAATTCAAGATCGATGTTTTGAGAATCAATGGGCTCATGTCCTACGTATATCTCTCTAATAAGTACAGGATTCGACAGTTTCACCGTATCAAACAAAATAAACCAATTAGAATGAGTGTTTGGTCGTGTAAGTAATATGGATATCCCCTTCCCGTACCAACTTCTAGGAGATATGTAAGGACTGTGAAAACTTCTAATCAACTGGAAAAGCGAAAAATCGATTTGTCATACTAAGCTTTCAGACAAATCGAAAGAGAGTCAGGACAGTCAATGCTAGCCAGTTCAATCACTGCATCATAAGCAACTTTAAACTATTTCTCAATTCGCAGTACTATCAGTATGCAATTCTGTACGACATATACGCTACAAGCCAATGCTTTAAAAATCCGACTGCATCAACCGCGTTCCGATAATCGTTATCGATTGCTCGAAACGCTTTCTTTTAAGAATTTGAACAACCCACAAAAACAGTATTGCAAATCATGACTTAGATTATACAACAACATACGCAGCGAGAGAAATCGCTATTTTTGATAAGTCAAGTATCCCGTTTACCCAGCCTGCAGAGCAAGAAAGTCAACTAGAAGAGGCGCAGCAGTTGCTTGAAATACCTTCCAAAAAGTCTATGAAGAACGAGAATTCACTAGAAATCGTCATGCAGCAAACTACATTTGAAGGTTTCAGAGATGTGCGTGAGTGTATTACTGAACAGTTAGTGCACCTTGAAAAACATGCAGTTTTAGTGAATCTCCACAAGTCAGTCGTCCAACAATGATAAACACTCTCTCATTGAGACATCTAAAAAATTAAACTCGGAATACAAAAGTTACTCTACGAATACATATTGTTTTCCAAAAAAAGATGGTTATTAAAAATTAAAATAATATCTTCATACACTGCATATGTAAAAACATCGGTTCTTTTAACCCAATTTCCCCTCGATCAGGACCCCAATTTCAATTATAACGTAAAACACTAATTTGTACAATGTAGATTTAGTCCTCCACTTTGACTACCATACATCTCTCCTACTTCACCTTTCTTCGCTTTACTGTAAGCCTAATGTGACGAGCCATTGACTTACCTTATCCTTCTCTCTCCCCTTCTCTTCTTTCAGCGAGTTATTTAAAAATTTATCCCTGTGTTGTTCGGCGAGACTAAAAAAAATAACATTATAAGATGATGAATTTATTATTCCTTTTATATTCGCAATAGGTAAAATGAATTTATCGATCCTCATAGAATATACTGCAAAACTTGTTTATTTAACTTTTTGCGATGTTTCGAGAGCTCAAAAAGTATACCCTCCTTTTCAGGCTGACTCAAGCCTTATGAACTATTGCATAATAGAAATGTGTACATATCGACCCTTCGAGACACATACACATTTGAACCATTTAATTGTTTTAATTTAATATCGATAGTTTTTATTATTAAATAATGAGCAACGAGCGCGGAGGTGTAAGATAAATTTTACAAGTTTGGCATTATTCTGTATTGATAGTGACAATAGAAATTGTGATTGCATTTCTATTATGCAATAACTCATAAGTCTTGAGTCAGCCTGAAGAGGAGGGTATACTTTTTTAAGCCCTCGAAACGTCGTAAAAAGTTAAATGAACAAGTTTTGCAGTATATTCTATGAGGATCGATAAATTCATTTCTTCTAAAAAAAATAACGTAGCACGCGTCATCTTATCGGGTGATCTTACCTCTTTTATTACCGTTTTTATTATTATTTAAGTTATCTTAATGAGTTATTAATTACTTATTTATAAAAAAAACATTCCATGAAAATGAGCGGTATTTCTACTATTGTGAGACGATTACATCACACCGGCCTGTTCGCGTTGTTTGTGTTTATCAATTAAGGTAATGTTGATTGTTTGTGATTATGTAAACTAAGTTTTATTTGTTAGTCAATTAAAATATCTTAATTACATATAAATGTTTTTTAAACAAACAAACATGCATGTTATTCAAATAAACAATTAACATTATCTTCGAGCCGACGGGACTCGGTGATGTAAGGGTTTCTCCATAGTAGAAATTATTGTAGAAATTGTTAGATAATACAGATTCTCTTCTTACTTTGCAATTTACTTTGTTTTACATCAGAAAAGGGTATATTTTTTTTTATTTTTTTTCCTAATATAATACAGTTAAATTAAGCTTAAAAAAGAAATGAATCTGATAAATAATGAAAAGGAATTACTAAAACATTTTAAAAGATGCTTCCAGTACAATGCCATGAAGGCATAAGTTAACGGACTGCAGTTATTGCAAATATCCATGCTAACATGGCATTTCCATTTCGAACCAAAACGAAGTGACAACATAGATACCTTTCAAGCATATTTTGTGAAGCTGTACTAAATTGACTTTCTATTTGACGGATCCATTCAACGACCTTTACTTAATATGGAATAAGTTGATTTTTACATTTGAGCATTAGTATTTAATGAATATAATACAAAATTCATCTTGTTTCTCTAATTGCTGGGATTCCTAGAAATCTCAACCAACAATTACCCAACCACAGTTACATATATTGCACAAGTACAATAACAGTAACCTGCATTTATGTATATAGTCTGAAATAGAGCGAAAACAGACGCTCGCTGCTTCCACGAACTTATCAAAGATATTGGAATATACGTTCTCGGAAGTCGGGGGTAACGCAGCTATGCTGGATTCGGATTTCAAACACTTGCCAGAGCGCGCAATGATTTGTCTCTATTCGTTTCCATATATGCGCGGCTGCTAAGAATGTTTCGATAGTCTGCCAGCTGTCTCATAAGACTGGAGTCTCCAGTCCATTTTTCCTCACCGCCCGTTTCGCCCGTTACCCCCTCGAGCACATGAGGGACGGTTACACATATGGAAATACCGTACATCGAAATTTTCTCTCGATCTTTAGATACTTTTTTCCAATCCTCGTCTTTCTCGATGTTTCCTCTACTTCTTGCACTGTATAGCGTTCATTTTTATACTTATTGAAGATTCTTTGAATTTTCTCAAATCTAAGAAATTGAGGAGTAGAGATGTTCAATTAAAAATTGTATCGCAAGCTTCGTTGCGATCTTCTGTGCTAGAAATTTATTTTTCTTTCGTGGGTGAATTGGGATTACATTGTTAAATTGTTTGTAAAAAAGCATTGTTTGACTTCCAAGCTTTTATTTCTTATGATGAATTGAAGTCTTATAATATTTGATATACAATTATACCAATAAAATAAATTATTTTGCTTAAAATAATATGATTAATAAAATTTTGGTAAAAAATTATGTGCACGTAAATATAAAATATCATGAATCTTTTATATTCTTGTGCGATATAAATATAAATGATCGCTGTTTAATGGATTCTTTATAAGTATGTGAAACACAAATGTGTATTTTCAAAATAAATTGTATTTAAAATAATAAACAAATTAATCTGCGAATTTTGATTGTCACAGTAAACTATTTCTATATTATATTATAGAACTGAAATTGCGCAAACTGTAGTCTTTGATTCAACTTATTTTGTACTAATAGTTTTTTAACTCAATAATTTGGCTATGCACTGCATCTCGTAACGCATAATTAACCAGCAGACAAGACCAGCGTAAATGCGTTAATTCGGTCATCTTGTTTGTTATACACGCAAACGAGCTTCGAATCTCTCAAATGCCATTTTCTGTAACCGCAAACATCATAGCGAATTTCATTATAACGAACGTACATAAACCTGTGTTTTGAACGTGAATCATGCCTAACGTTAGTTATAGCTTAAAATTTAATTAAGACGAAGGAGGTAGTGTAATTAATTAAAAAAATAATTTTGATAGTTTATGGTTACTTCAATATTATAGATAAAAATTTCAGTTCCTGTTTTGAGACAAAAAACTTTAATAATAGAATAAACTACTTATTTACTAACACGAAACTTTTACTATTATTGTGCGGATTAAACCAAATTCCGTAAGGATATGAATAAATAGATGAATCTACGTTTATTGCAAATATAGCATTTGCGGCTCGAAGTTAAAAATCCACTAAAAATGTGATAATTTCCTTTATTAAAAAGTTACATTTACATATATTTTTCTCCATGTGACTTTTGTATTCATTCAATTAAAGTAACTCAATTGTTATAATTAATACGCTAAAATGGCAAACATCCGATAATTCCTATTAACTGTGAGAAATCGTTTGGTTCGGAATGCCTTCAATCCACACTTCGAAACTAAGACACGTCAAGAGCACAGGTCCTACGAAGCTCAAACAATAGAGCCGCAAATTCGGTCGAGAGAAGCAGCGATAAAAAGCCGTGGTACAAGGGCAAACAGCAATTACACGCAACACAAATTAAATCAATTACTAATGGCTGCAAATGAAACGATACGACGCTCGCCGCTTATAATCAGAATCCCATAAACGCAGAGTTCTGTAGCTCGAAAATTGGCGCGAGTGCACGAGGCGTATAAGCACAGAGAGTCGCCCAGTAAATCGGCGCTTGATATCAAAGCACGAGCGCGACGTGTCCAGAGTATATATTTAATGGTGTATATATAGCGGAGCCGAATTAATAGTTACTCCAGTAGGTGGTCTGATGCAAGAGAAAGTAATCTCGTTATCGACGCAAAAGCCAGCAGCAGCAGCAGCAGCAGCAGCAGTGGTTTACCAGCTTTGCCTAGGATATACTCTATATACGCGTGATGCATAATATACATAAAGTTGGATGTACGATTCGTCGTCTCCTCGAGAGGGTCGTGTACCTTATCTCTTGGTTATAGGTATGAGGCAACCAAGTTGCTCGGAAAGTATATATACACCCGTGCGCCGCAGCGTCATTAGCTAATGTAAGATGCGCTGTGCAACAGGGCTGTGTCGCATCGATGGCCACGACTGCAACGCGAGTAGATTGCGTGTACACGCCCTTACACATGCGATATTGCCCTCGCGTGTGTGCGTTTAATAAGCACAGGACGTGGGATGGGGAAAAGTGCGGAGACGATTTTGCACAAGTGCAAGGAGGTTCGTGGGAATCGAAATCTGATGCTATACCCGTAGGAAGATAAGTAAAGGAATCTATGTTTTTCATGCTTAAATATAACGTTTTAGAGTAGGAAGTTGAAACTTCGTCCAAAATGGAAGAAACTTTAAAAAAAGGTAAAACTATTCCAATGTTCAAATTGCGATATCTACTACTTAAAGAAAGAGTTTTACCCATTTTTTCAGCAAGTTTTAACTTTCTATCCCTAATGCTCATATTTACGTTTGAATAACGTAGATTCTTCTATTTATATTCCTCAGAATATTATATTTTATTTTTATGATCGCCAATGTTCATTTAGACCCTAGCTTTCAGCAATTATTTATTGCACTTTAACTAAAGAAGAAAAATTAATATGAATATAGTAAATTAATAAAGTACAACCAGCACTCGTACTTTAAGGAATGGTCATCTCGATGGTCACGGATTACACAATTAGAAGTAAAAATATGATATGAAATGTATAGCTTAAATATCAGTTGTAATAACCTTTATGCTTAATAAGAATAGGATTTATTAAATACCAACAAGATTTAAAAAGAACGTACTTTGCGATATTCAGTTATTCCATATGTTCATGAAAAATGATACCTACTTTATATCTATGCTCCACTTAAAAGCTCGTTACGCTCCAGTTTACTATGGAGCATGAACTTATAGAACACTTTCTTATACTCTTTTGGAAGAAAAAAATATTTGCTCTTGACGAAATTTAAAATTAAAACATAATAAATATTACGAATATGGTTACCGTGACGTAATTGTATTTTTTATTTATTTTGTATACGAACAGTTTTTTAAAGATGAAATTAAATTCATTTCCGATTAGCGTTTGATTAATTTCATTGATGCACAAGTATAATTTGCAATATTGTTTATATACAGAATTTAACTGCAAGTAAATATAAATGATCTACTTACTTGCAGTTATTTTAAGTAATTCCGGATAAATTAACAGTTGACAAATTAATAAGCAATCATATATAATCACAACTGTTACCTTTTCCATTGGCGTCAATCAAAATTATTTATGCAACTATGCTGCATCCAACTTTCCCGTTAATGTACCTTCTATATTAATTATCTGATAATTTAATCAACTGAATTCTCACGAGCGAGTTTTAAGCCTTCACAAAAATTCTTGAGCAGTTCTTTGCTCTGCAAAGAATCACTTATAATAATTAATAAAAGTCTGTGGAAAAGAGACTTTCCTAAAACAAATTTAGCTGTGCGAGGTTTTACTTTTATCTCCTGTCAAATGGCATTTATAAGCATTAAGTTAGGATCAGTTAGCAACGAAGTGAAGTAATTTAACGAAGATCGCCGTTCCGAGGCAAATGAGGTAAAAGAATTTCACGTACAGAATATTGGTGAATTATTAATTGCACTATACTTTATAATTAATCCATCCAATCGTAGTTCATTTTTCAAAATACCTAGAATCATTTAAGCAAAATCGATTGCAATTTAATTACCAATTACCAATAGTTTGACCTAATTAGATTAAGAGTCAGATATTTATCGCTTACTGGATCCTACACCAATTTATAAACTAAATTAGATCGAATGGATTTTACACTCGAATTTTTCAGCGGGCTTTTCAGCCGATTTACTGAACAAGTACAGCGGTACAGCGATGCGATACAATATACAAAAATACTCAGATCCGGGTTGGAAAAGGCGACAACTCAGAATCCGGTTAGATAACGGAGAAACTCAGAATCCGTTTTGGAATGGAGACAACTGCCAAACGCCCATTGTCCTCACAAATTTAGGACGGTGTTATTTTCGCAATTTATGTAGGAACTATTTAGAAAGTGTACATTCGAATTGTGTCGATAATTCCAATTTGATTTTAACATTTTTAAATGATTTTATCGTAAATCGCGTAAAAAGTACCGTCTTAAGGTCAAGAGAAAAATAGGCGCTTGTTAGTTGTCCTCTTTTACAACCGGACTCTGAGTTGTAGCCTTTTACAACCGAGTTCTGACCTGCCGTTTTCTTACTCGGGAGCAACGATATTATAATAATTGTAATACTTAATAATATACATTGTCCTTTTTCTTCGAGTGAATGATTACTATATCTATAAAATTAACCTAAAAGAAAGTTTAAATAATTTTCCAAAAAGGATATAATTATTTGAATTGTCTTAAAAATTTCTTAAATATCAATTAATTCTCCCTTTAATTTATTGTAGTTATCTAAAACATGATTAATATACACACATACTAAGAGATAAATTGAATGTATACCTTATTAGATTTATAGATCTTAAGTTCTACATCAAACTATATGGGCTTACATTGTATGTACTAAACCCTTGGTTAAAATACTGTATATATTTACTTGGTACGGGTAGATTTACTTAAAAATAATTGTTGTACGTTCTATGCAAGTTTACTTAAATATTTTTTTTACTAAATTGAATACTTGTTTTATTTCGAAAGCTTAAAATCAACACTTACAATTATTAAATTAAAATTAGAATTATTAAATGTATTTGCTTTTACTAACTTATTACAAAAAATGATATCAGGTGTAATGTATGTAGGCCAGCGTATTTAATATCGCATATATGAACTCGCACAACGAAAACTGACTCAGCGTGAATATGCGCACTTTGGTGTGCTCAGTACAGAGATATCGTTATTTCAAATTTTGAACAAAACAGCTTATAGATATATTATATTATGTAATGTTACTATACATACGTATTGTGTAAAAGACCACGACTTCATTATAAAGTATCTCATTGCAATCGTGAAGCGCACCCTTCCAAAGAATAATGCGAATAACGATAACACAAACAATAAAACTAGAACAAGCGGACAGCTTATCGCTAACTACGTCAACATGCCTTTTGTTTTTATAAACTCAAAAGTTCGTTATATCATATTTCCAGAATAAAAAATTCTATTACAAAGTAGTTCTGCTCCCCGTGCATGATAGTATTTAACTCTATTAAATGGAAGCATGGTTTAGAGGATCAAACTCGTCAAAACTAGTATAATATTGCGCCGCTTTTTCGTAACTTTAAATAATAGTAATTGATTTAAGAATATTGAAGTATTGTATTAGTAGTAAAAACTTTTTTTTTACAAAATTATGAGCTTAAATGATCGATGTAGGATTCTAGATGCTTCTATAGAGCACCACACTTCCAACGGCCATCCACTACCAAAATTATTTTTATGCCTTATCAAATTACCTTCCGTGTGGACCAATAAATACATAAAAAAAATGAAAAATGTCGTTAGTTAATGAAAAACCTCTGTTATGTAATATAATTTTTTGTACATAGTTTTAAGTTTAAAATGTAAAATATTAAAATCTTTGATTTATTAAAATCCTTTAATTTTTTGCTAATCGTGGAGGCAAAAACCAAAAATGCTGTTTGGCAAAAATGGCGTTTAATTTATACTTACCAGCCTTGCACTTACGCTCTTTAGAGACCATAACTTCTTTGAAAACAATCTATTTAAGGTTCCTTAACAACCTGTATAAATATCCACTTGTATACTTCTAATAACTGATCTCTCAATTCTATATGAAAGCAAAACCGAATTATAATTTAATAATAATCCAGATTCAATCTACCGTGTAGATAAACTAATCTTTAATGCGCAAGTATAAAAGAAGATAAAGGAATTAATACGAGTCATTTTGTTTTATGTTACAGTGAGTAGTGAGAATGAGCCGCAGCCACAGCAGCAACAGCAGCTCGAACCCTCGCAAGCGGTAGTAACGGTAAGTACGCCAATCTAATAGTTACTAAAATGCGAAAAAGTTGAAATTTTATTACTTGTGTAATAATGACTACAGAATACGAAATTGCATTTCTGTACCGTGAGTTCTTCAAATAACAATAATATACTGCATAAAATACTTCATTCTGATTCAGAAATTAAATCGTATAATCCATCGATGTAGCAGTTTAAAATTGCAATGACACTGTATGAAAAATACTTAATCCCTGCTCGCAGAAATTAAATTTAAAATTGTATGGTCTGCTGATCGTCGCATTATACATAATTGATTACGATTACTTAATCCGCTATATATAGCTCAATCTTACTAAACTGCAGTTATTGATGTACGTTATCATTAAAATAATTGGTTTATGCATACATCATACCTGTAGATATATTGTTCTAAATACCTTGAAGATTATTACAATTCTGTGTATAAACCTTTCTGTATGAGTTCATTCTCATTAATTTACATTAACTATGAGTCTCTTAAATTCTAGAATCTAAAGAGTCTGTCCATATTTCATTCCCTTTACATTTTTTGAAATTTCATTAATATTACATTTATCTAAACTATATATCTAACAGACATTTATTGATACCAATTTTAGAATTAGTAAATTTATCTTTTTTTTTAATACCTTTTTTGCGGATAAGGTATGATCGACTTTACTTATAAACAAATACTTATATATATATTAAGAAATACGCTGCAGAATCTTATTGGAACTAGTACACGAGTTTGCCATCTCCTTATTCAAGCAAAACATTTTCGTTACACTGACATGATTGCTCAACGTTTTGTACAAATACAGGAACTTCCGACGACGCAATCGAACCTCACGACCATCCCACCGCGCGTCATACCAACTTCCAGAGTCAGCAGTTCGGAAGAGAGCGGAGATTCACCAGAGGAGTACGAAGGAGTCGAGGAAGAAGAGGATGACGGAGGAGGAGACGAAGAGGAGGAGGAGGAGGGCGAAGCTAGCGAAGAAGATGAGGAGGAGGACGACGAGGTGGACGAAGCTAGCTTGGCCGATGATGGGCGCGGCGACGAGTACGGGGATGAGCTGCGGGCAGTTGTGCCCATGAAACCCGCGACTGACAAAACAGACGCTGCCGAGACCACCGCGGAACTGTTGCGGCAAGTGGGAGATGAATCAATTGACAAAGAGGTGAGCGCTTTTCGAAAATCGACCGCAGTAATTCGAATATTTATTATTTAAACATCTACTACTTGCCAACAAATTTTAAAGTACGTTTATGGACGGGCTATCTATTAATACGTGAAATAAACGTTGACAAGAGAAAATCAGGGCTAATAATTGCGCATATCAGAAACTATCAGTACGTTATATAATAATTATAATTAATACTGTCAGTTATTGTTAAAATTAAAAAATTTAAATATCCTTATCTTTTTGAATTAACAAAATATTTAACATTTGCCGCAAGTATTACAAAATTGAACAAAACTCGTCCTCCAAATTTAATGTATGTGTACATTGCCTAATACTACAAACGATTTTGTCAATTCTTCTTACACGCATAGCTCCTGCTAAAATTTTACCAGTCATTTCCAAAAGAACCTCTTTGATATACAAAATATTTATTAGTTCTTGTAAATAAGCTCATAAATTATAACCATATGATGTTTCGTTTACGTATGCCATTTCCACTTTACTATAATAGTAACTATTTCTTTTTCACGTGTTACGTGGTTTCGTGTTCCGCTCTACTTTATATATATCTACATATATATACTTCTATTTGAAATATAAAAGAACAGATATATATGTACATAATTCGAACTGAGCGGAGTTGTATGATGCCAAAGAAGAAAATCAAAAACGGTAGACAAAAATAAGTCCACGAAATTCCTTCTCCCTTGCACCTCTGCATTCATAAAAGCGTGTATACTTCTATTCGCATTACTTTTCGTAAGTGAAAATTTAATAATATGTTTGTATTTATTCCTTTCTAACATCTTACTACGATCTTCTCATAGTAAAATTAGTACGCCAAGTTTTAATTTTAATAAATAATAATATATATTTAACGATTCTTAGATACAAAATATATATGACTTTTTTTAATAATTTATCAAATAATTATATTATATTCAATACATTTTTTGTATAGCAATATAGTTTTGTAACACAATAATTTAATAATATTTCAATAATTAAATAAACAATGCCAATATGTAGATAAGGAGGTTTGATAAAATTAATAACACTTTTTCTTTTTATTATAAGTGAATTATAAATAAAATTAAAAAATACGTGCGTGTGACGATATGTGTTTTCAATGGTTCTATTTTGTTAGAACCCTATGGAAATTTTTGCGTCTTTTGATGCTGGACATTTAAGAGAACAATATAACCCAATTATATCAGAAATAGAAGGTAAATAAGCGTGCGCACATTTTAGTTCTGGAGTATCGAGTACGGTATAAATATTATAGATATATGGTATTGATAAAAGTGGCGTAGCCTTTTAGCAAACCAAAGAAAGAACTAAAAAAGAAAAAAAAAGATCATTTTGAACAGATTCAAGCGTTTTTCTATGTTTATTTTTAAAGGACTTAGTTTCAGAGAATATTTTACTGTGTCAAAAGATGTATTTTTTTGAGTTCTCAAACTCTTTCCTTTGTTCTTTTGTGTAAAGTCAATATTTTTTCGAGCTACATATAAAAAACAATTTTTGGTATTTTATTTATGTTTATATTCTGAAGCCAATATATCGCAGATCAGGCTGATTGTGACATTGTCAGCTTCTTTTAACCAGACGAGTAATCTCTGTAAATTTTAGTAAGGTCGGTCAAAATCTCATTGGTTTAGAATGCTTTTGTGGTGTTCATTTTGCTCGATGGTGAAAATATAAGGTACTTCCGTGTAACGTTCGTGCCTAAAAACGTAGAAAATCAGTTTGACATTGATGAACGAAGAAAAAACTAGATAACCAATAAAAAAATATATTCATCTATACATACAATAAAAAAGTAAATACATCTTACTCAAGTTTTTTTGTGTCTGCTGGATCTATTGCTAAGGTAAATGTCCCAGTTAACGATAAAAAAATATTTTAATCTAAGACTTTTAGTTCATATACCGTTAAAAGTTATATTTAAAAAATATAATGCATGGAATCGTTGTTCGGGTACTGGGTATCAGGTACGTTTATCTTAGTAAAATACACTTTTTTAAAACTAATTGATGATTACTGTTCAAGTATATTTTTATTTAAATATTAATTAAAACTAAGATATAAATATAATTTATACAATAATAATAAATAGAGCAAAAATAAGAAATTAGCAATTTGACACTTATTTTAAATTGATTTGAAAGTGGACCGTATTTGAAGTATAGCATCCGCTTCCTCAATTTTGATCTCCTTTTCTGTGAAACCTTCCAGAGGTTTCTTCTACCTTTATCGCTGTCGTTTTAAAAGTTATATCGCGATCTGTAGACGACTGAAAGGAAACTTTTTATACAGTCGATTGGTTCATAAGCTGAAAAATATATAAAAATATTAATTAATTTTGAATATCAATCTAAAATTTATTCAAATAATGATTAATGACTGCGTAAATAGTTGTTTTCAAATCTGAACTGAAGTTGTTTTTCTATATATACAAAAGCCAAAAAAGTACTCGTACATTATTTTATTTTATATTAGTTCATTATTACCTTTATTGCTTTTTGTACATCTAGAAGATTCGTCTCTCCAAAGTCTATTATAGAAAAAAATTTGGTCAGTAACAGTGTCTTTTTCTTATTATATTGTATATATGTAATGTGCATTTATGCTTACTACAATACGGTGCTTCTGTGGATGTAAATACTAAGAAATTTCCAGTCACAACCATTGTTCGAAGCATGGAAACCTATTTCTGGGCATTCAGAACAAGTCGTATGATTTGTTCTGTTGTGAAGAATGCTGAAAGCATCTTCATAAGTTTCATCCTATCTTTGGTCAATAAACTTACAAGTCTTAGGATTGGAATCGATTGATTCAGTGAAGTAGCAATAAGCTGATTCGTGACTGCACACCAACATTTGCAGTCCTTTAATTGAAATCGATATTTAAATTAAAACATATGATTTTAACTTTGACCGTTGTTAAGTGAACTCGCTATAAAATTATTGATACTTACCAGAAGCGCTTAGACATTCTGGCTGCAATACTCCACCGTTTACGTAGAAATCAATGTGACCTGAAATCAAACAAATTTTTTTTGATTAATAAAATTTTCTATTTTACAGAGCTTAATAAGTAGCTAAATATAATTAGAACTTTATTTATTTAATTTGTGGAACTAGATTTACATCTTTAATTAAACACTGATCAAGGGATTCACTTAAGCCGAATGCTGGTACCAATTCACTATCGCCTGTCTCGGTATGGATGATATCAACGAAATCAGCATCAAACTTATTGATTTTCCAACTATGATCAGCTTTTTCGAAACATGGTTTAGCCAGGTCCAGTCCAGTGACTCTCTTAACCTCATAAAAACTGTCAGCTTTGTTTTTAAGTACATGTCCTGTTTGGCCACTAATGTGTGCGCCAAGACTGTGTCCAATAAAGTGCAAGTGAAGCCACAAACTACTTGAATCCCTGTTTATTGTGCTGACCTGGATTTCCAATTCATTTAAAAACCTATTTAAACATAAGAAGATTATTATAAATAATTAGTACAATAACTTTAAAAAAATACCAGTTAAAGCTTATGGTTAATTCGTAAAAATTCAAAACATAAGTTGAGCTCGATGATATATAGGCTCACATTATCAGTTAGAAAAGAAATAGCATATTATGTATTTAAATAAGAAACTAATATAATTGGATTCGTGTTGTTTTATAATCAGTACATAAGTGAATAATTTTTGGGTTGATGGCACGTGCACATAAATGATGCTTGTCCCGATTATTAAAAAATAGCTATATAATTATACTAATAATATTTAACGTACTTGACTATTGTCATAGAAACATGGCGGGTACTTTTAGCGGTATTAACATAATTTACGTCATGACTTGTTTTATCCCGATCTACCAGGATAAGGTTAATGTTATTCTAAAATTTGAAAGTATAAGATAAGTTTTATGTAATATATTATAATATAATATAATGATTATACGTTACTAATTAATTTAATTATTTATTCTGTAACATCTTAGCAGTTTCTTTAGTTGATATATACTATCTATCAAAAAACAGTAATAATATTACAAGGAGAGTTCACAAACACAGAATTACGGATTTGGCGGAAGCAATACAGAGGCACTCTTTGGCGAAAAATATGATATACGTGTTTCGGCGTTAGTTCCAATGAGTCCTATGGTCCGAGTTAAGTTTAAACCTTAATAACAAGGTTACAAAAAAGATATAAAAAATATAGATAATAAGCTTTTATATTTAAGGCCCAAAATTTAACTTTATTTTAGATCGATTAGTGTAGCTTTTGAATGTAAAGTGCTAATTCATTCTATAATGCAATTGAAAATTTAATATCGATACTTTTGATTTCTTTTTTTAATATTTTCTACAAAGCATATTGGCCTTACAATAAAGATTTAAAGACAACCCTGATTTTTTATGTATTTGATAAAATAGGCTTCGGCCCACTAAAGTTAACGCCAAGACACAAATTTCACATTTTTCTCCACAAAATGTCTCTTTAAAGTTCCAACAAAATCCGTGACTAAAAGCCTCTCCTTATTAGTAAATAATTTAATTAAACTGTAGGCATTAAGAAGGTGATTGTATTAGTCTGAGAAGTTTTATATTAATAACTTTTTTTTTACATACTAAAATATATACTTGTAATCTCTGCCTGTTTCAGAAAATAGTAAGAAAAATATTTCATGTTGATACGTTAAATAATAAATTATAATTTAAAATAAAAATTTAGAGCTAGTTGTATAGTTTATTATTGTTACTTTATTGACTATAAAAATATTGATTAAGTGAACTGTACTGTAAAAATGATAAAAATATTAATTTTTTTTGGGACTACAGAGTAACTGCAACCAATTACCACAGAGTGAGAGTATAAAATATATTCACATTACTTACAGAGTGTAGAAACTTTTTCGATAAAGCTTCAACCCAGGGAGTCTTCCTACTTGACATATATCTATGAATGATGAAGTAAGTTTTAAGTGAAGGGTTAAATCGTCCGCTTTGGTACTGCTGACCAATCATTATTTCCGATTTTCACGCTGTCTTCATTTTCAATGGTTGCGAAATAAAAATCAATTTTGACGTGTTGCTTTGGTTTGGGTAATAAACTAAATCTAATCCCGCAAGTGATGTTTTAATCGACGGGCATGTTAAATTTGTATCTTTCTCTACGGCATAAGCGTTGCGAAATAACAATATCGCTGATAGCGATATCAATAAAGACTTCATCTTTGCACAAGAACACTTTTATTTACGAAACGATTTTAAAGTATTCATGAAGACTCTTGATGTATTTAGAAGCTTTACTTCGATCACTGTCAAACGACGATGCCAAATACTTATGAGGAATTGTTAACGAACGAATTTTATAGGTCCATTGTTACTGCAATAGCTATTTGAATTCTAAATATGTTGACATAATATCTGATAAAATAGTTCTTACAAAAGAAAACTATTATACTCAACGTAATTGAGGCTATATACATTGATTGAACAAAGATATCTTAAGTAATTGCATTTGGAGCTAACTATTGAACTCTCTGCATTATTGATTAGACATCTGGTATTATTAAGCATAACATAATATTTTCTATCTCTACTATTATTTCAACGCTATACTGAACAACTTACAAAGTAAGTATTTAAAAAGTGGCCTAGCAAGTGTTAAGCGTATTTGTTTACTTGCATCATTTTTTCGTACTTTATTTGTAAGTGAGATCATATAAATAATAGAAGCTTTTTTAAATTTGAAAATATATTCAACTATATTCACTTGTTACATGACGTAAAAGTAGTTTTATATTAAGCAACAGATAACGAAAAAAGAATTGTCCTCACATTGGTATATAACTTCCGCAAATATTATTGACTTTGCTTTAGATACGAAAATATTGTTTATATAGATTAATTGAATTAAGTTTAACAGGTTCTAAAATTTGGAAATAACATTAAAAAAGCATAAGTTTTATTTTCAAAAAACTCGAATTCAAAATAATCAAATAAATGAATACATCAGAAACGATTAATTTTGAATATTATTTAATAATGGGTGGTTGTGAATGTTCGAGATAACTTTAATAACACTAATAGCATAGCTATGATAAAAGTAAGTCTCTATTCATTATATCAAGACATTATTTTTATTATAAAAAAATTGCAGGCACAGAATACTTTTATATCCTTTGGTAGAACTTGGAAGTGAATTAAACATACATTTGAAAATAAACGTAAATCTAAACCATAAACATAAACCATGAACTTTTATATCGTTTTATTAAAAGAGGTAAATTCTTCGATAGAACATTAAAGTAAACGAGGAAAAAGAGCAGCCCAATTGATTGGCACTTAGCTTCCTCTAACTCAATGTTTTGTTCTAACATACGTTTATTATATAATTTATAAATAAAGTAAGTCATCTTACTAACAATAAGTAGTCATCTTACTTAAGTATTTAAATATATATCAACAATTATATAAAAAATTTAAAAAAAATTTTTTTCTAAACAAATATTCGCCAAATATTTAAAAATTATAATTCAATAAATTATATTTTAAAAATATTTGAAAATATAAATAAAATGAGATATTAATCATCAATTTTCATCAAATCATTATTGAAATATAAATAGTTTTTGATTTATAAAGAAATTCTAAAGTTATAACTATAGGTTCAAAAAATGATATTTTTCGAAATAACAAAAGAATGACGCAAGCAATTTCAAAAAATAATACTTCAAATTGTAGGTAAGTTAAGGCTCTTTTAAATGCATATTATAAGTTTATTAATCATTAAACTTCCCTTAACAAAAAAGTTAAAAAACTAAAAATCAAAAAGTAATTTTCTGAAATAAAACAAAAGAGAAACAATGAATCTTGAAATTTATTTTTCCGGCTTCATGCGATAAAAAGCCGAGTAAAACAAATATATATACTTTGAAATCTGTACATGCATTTTCGAGATACACAGGTATACATATATGTACACATACACACACACGCGCGCGC
>UELU01140018.1:720-44316 GCA_900490025.1 Megastigmus dorsalis | reverse complement strand
TGTTTCTTATACGTGTATGAATTATAAAGTTTCTTTGGCAACGTTGCAGAAACGTTTCAGAAACGGTTCACGTGAAACCTTGAAATAAATGTGCTTAAATTATTTTAAAAAGGGTCGTGGTGCGAATTTTAGGTGTTACTATCCGGATGATATGACCCATGGGCGTCTAGCCCTAAACTTTAAAATTTATTCGTCGATTTTAAAGGTTTTCTTTTCAAGGTTTTACGTGAACCGTTTCTGAAACATTTCTGCAACGTGACCAAAGGAACTTTATAATTCACATACGTATAAGAAACATTTTACAAACGTTTCTAAAACGTTTCCTGAGACACCAAAAGCGGACATTTCAAGGTTTCTAAAACATTTCTGAAACGTTTCTTCCACTTTCAGAGAATCGTTGCTAAGTTTCCAAAGAAACGTTCTAGAAACGTTTCTCCAACGTATCGTGCTATGTGGGTACGTATTTAAATGTTACTGCTCTCTAACCTATTTTTTGTTTAAACAATTGCTTACCAATTGTTATTGCATTTAATGAAAGATGTACGTAAAAACTTAAAGTAAGTGATAAAAACTTGGTCCATGACGGCTTACAAAGCATATTCTCATAGTATCCATATTTCGATATATCAATCATTGATTACATCAACTTTTTTACCCAAACTAGTATTTTTTATTCTCAATTAATAAATATTGATAAATAACATTACATTAACAAAAGAAAAATATTATGTTTTCAGCGCTTACGTAGTAGATGATGAGGGTTATTTTATCAATTGAATGGTATATGAATATATTATTAGATAGCTGCGTTTGTCTAGATTGAATTTCGCTGATTACATTCATGAAATACATTTCGTTATTAAAAAAATTATGAAATACATTAAAACAATATATGCGTGTAACAAATAGTATCAAAAATTGGACACGATTTACAATGTTTATGACAAAAAATTAAACTGGTTTAACAATTTTCAATATAAAGGAAGATATAATAGTTACTTTGTAATGTCTGTTTAATTATTTGTTAGAATCATAAATATTTTTGGAATATTGTCGCCAATGAAGTAAAATAATGATAAATTTATCGCAATGCACTGTTTGACTACGATTTTTCAATGTGTAAGGTGAATAAAAAATATCATGAATAAAGTAGAATGGGTGCATACTATTAATATAAAACACGTGATTACTTTCTAATTCAATCCTGTACTGTAATTGACAAATCTCTTTTCAACCTGTATGATATAAGTACCGGAATCTGAATAAAACTCTGCTGCGTCGATGTTTAACAAAATTTATTAATCTTTTATATATTATTTGAGAATACGTTTTATATTAATAATGGTTTAAAACCGTTTTTTATTAAATATTTCATTTATATCGTGAAATGGTAAAAATTAGGTCGAGTTTTACTGCCATGATAATATTTTAGCAAATAATTCTGCACAGGTAGTTGTAAAAAAAAAATATTAAAATCTCAAATACGACGACTAAAAAATAATTGGTTTATATTGTGTTGTTATTACCTCCTAGCTATCAATCTCAAAATTTCAATCAGAATCAAGTAATATTCTTTTTAATAATTTAATTTTTGACAAATATAACTAACTGAAGTTTCCGTTATACATAGGACAAAATAACTCTTTAGGCAAACGTGAACTTAATTTCCAAAGGTACTGTGAGTACAATAAAATAGATTTTTATTAAACTATCAAGATGTATTCGCATTAGTAATTGTTCCTAATCAACTGTTGAATACTTCCTCAAATTTTATTTATGCAGAAAAGCTTTATCCAATGCTGTCGGATGATCGCATACAACTCATTCAGAATGCAACAAATCGCAACACAATTTGCCACGCAGAAATAAATTGTATTAAGCCATCGTTAGGCCAGTCGAGTGACTTTTAAAGCAGCTCGATCGACATGCAAATACTCGCTCAAGAAACGAAACCTTACAATACATATATATATATATATATACCTATTAATTCCAGGCGTTTCGCAGCGACGCGGTATATAATCGCAGTGCTGAACCGCATAGCGATTCACACTGTAAAAACCTTGGCTACCGGCAACGTAACAACCGATAGCAGCCATAAGTTATAACACTACAGCCTCGAAGATCTCGCGCAATCGATTCTATATACATTCGCGTTTCCTCGATAAAACACACACAGTCCGTCCCTATATCGCACGCACTCGCTAATGATTCGCTACATGAGCTCGGCAAAAGTAATCGTTCAGTCCGCTTGGGCGTCGGTGTCGTCGTCACCTGCACCCGTTCGATCGTTCCTCATCAGCGCGTCCCGGCAATTATTGCGATTCTATCACGTGACATTGATCTCCTCGTCGTCGTCGTTGTCGCTGTGGTCCTCGGGCCTCTGGGGACTCGTGAGTGGACTCGCGTCGCTCAGATCCATGCGCTGTCTGTCGCCGTCCGCGTCGCTCAGATCCGGATTCGGATTGTTCTTGTTCGGCAGGGTTTGCTCGCGCGAGCCCCCGGTCGCCAGGAGTTCGCGCTCCTTGCTGTTGCGCCACTTCATGCGCCTGTTCTGGAACCAGATCTTCACCTGCGAACAATCAAATTCAAGAGCTCGTTAGTTTTCCGTTACGAGAGAATAGAATATATATGTATATATGGATTTTTATATTTAATAGTCGTGAATAGATATCTGTTGCGTCAACAATATAAAAACATGAGGGTATAATTCTTTCTGAATTCGATAGAACGTCGGTCATATTTAATCCTGCAAAAGAGTACGTGTACTCTCTAAATTTCAAGCAGTGACTATTCACTATCTCGCAGTGACCTTCTTATAGCTGGTCGAAATAGTGTATATGCACTCCGAATCAGTAGTGGATATGCACTGCGGATCAGTGAAGATCCACTGATTCACTAGTGCATATACACTATTTCGACCAGCTATAAGAAGGTCGCTGCTTGAAATTTAGTGAATAGATATCCGAAATCAATGAAAGCATCGAAGTCATAAAGCCAAACTCTCCTACTTAGTTGCGTCTAGCCACTCATTTGCTTCCAGGACTTATATATAATGGTTATGACGAAGAACACGGGACGAGATTACCGCACGATGGAAATACCCCTGAGAAACGACTCATAGAGGATAGAAGGAATTCAAATTGCTCCCTGGCGTGTGTTCTCGCATGAATTTGCACATCTTGATCCTCGGGATTCGCCTTATACAAAAGACTCTATGAGGACACCTTCGAGGGAGCTGCAGCTTCATATTCGCAATGTGCGAGTTCAAATTCCCAATATAAAGTCAAATGAAAATAATGTACGTACTCCCATCTGTTCTGTATAAATTGTATTTATTAAATCTAGAATTGCACATTAACTTTTGAGAACCAAGTATTGTGCAAACAATGAACTTTTCAAATGTTAACCCTCAATCCTTTATCCCCTATAACTCTGTGGTACAACGAAGAACCACAATAATTAGCGTTTAATTTTTACCTGTTGAAAAATTACAAAAGGGGCAATTATTATGGAAAAGGACAATAAGTTGCAGCAGCCTTGTGGGAAAGGGATACTGAAATGTGGGCAATTCTAGACAGAAAATAGATTTTTCAATAATCTTACTTTCTTATTCCATAAGAACTTTTACATCATGTTATACAGTGTTTTCAAAGTAGTTAGGGATTAGAAATACGAGACTTGCTTATTTAAACCAATATAATTAAAACAAAATATATATAAGTCGGCGGTTTTCTTAAAATTTAATTACTCCTAATGATTAAGTTTTCATTGAACCAGCTGGTAATAGAACATTCTGCACTCGTTGTTCACACTATTTTTCATCATAAGTGTGAGGAATATATTATATTGCGCATATTCAAGCGTGTGAAATGAAAAAAATTCGTTAGTGTACTATTGTGCACGCCGTGTACAATTAAGCGTATTTTACCCGCAAAACGGCCACGCAAAATGGTATATTCCGAGAACGTATGGTGAAAAGATTGTTCTTGAACGTATAAAAAATAAAACTAGGAACTGTTTTTATGCTATGAGCATTATTTCCAAAATGTCGTTAAATTAAGTTTAAAAAATTTCTCAAAAATTGTTAAAATTAGAGAATCTTAGAAGAATGATTGCCGTAACATTAAAAATTTCAATTATGATAATGAAAAAATTGGAATGGACACAAGATATACATCACAATATACACCAGTACTCACAAAAAAAATTTAAGTATAGTCTTTTTTGTACAGTCTAAGATCCACCTGTTATTTATATCTTGCGTGTTTTTGGCGTACTTCGTGCATTTCGAGCCTGTATGGAATTATGCTATTCTTGTATTGAATAAATTTGAAGGAACGCAGAGCGAAAAGAGTCCTGTTTTACCATGAGCGAGTTTCGTCGATATTGATCTGGGATCCTACTGACGGAACGAGCATGGAGATTCTTTTACCATGCGATCACTATGTAAAATTAAAAATTTTTCTTAAATAGTCGCGCGACGTTACCCTTTTTCTTTCGAAAAATAAGCTATAACTTTTTCATATCAACGTCTACACCAATCTTAGCGACGACAAATAAATTGCTTATTTTTATGTAAAAACCCTTAAAAAATGTTACCCTTTCGTTTTTTGAAAAAAAAAATTTTATGATTACAAAGCTTCCTTACTAAGGAATTAAAAAAAATTGACTCCCTTACATAACGGTAAAGTTGTTAAAAAAAATTGATTGAAAATCGGGTCTTTCTATACTCGTCTGATTCTACTTACACGTGATAGACATAACGACTGCTATGACTGGTATAGAAGTGTTGTATACGAAAGAATCGAGCTATAGTAGCCATATTATAATGCGCAATAACTGATCCTCGAACATAACAAAGAACACAATTGTTCATCGCTAAAGTTCATCGTACTTTGCTGGCGAAACAAACTTTCATTCAGCCGATACACTCCATAGTTTACCGTCCGTAGCTGCAATATCCGTACCTATACACCAGACTAGCCTACGCACAAAAGCTTCCTAATTATTTCGCGCCTCGTCGGCGCAAAAAAGAGCTGAAAAGTGCCGAGGCGCGCAAAAGCATTAAAAATGAACCGATCAAGCGAACAGCAGTCGCGATCCCCTCGAAATGTATAAAAAAAAAAAGAAAAATCAAAAGGCAGAGAGGGAAACGGTTCTCGCGGGAAGGTCCTCGTGGGCTGGCAGGACGAAGAACGCGGGGAGTGAGACCAAACGGGAGACAAAGCGTCATTCGGATGGGGTGGGATATCGGAAGGGGGATAGAGAAAGAGAGAGAGAGAGAGAGAGAAGCGAGAGGAGAAAATTGATTTACCTAAACTGCTTTCCGAATTTTCATTCCGACGCGGCGGGTGTGCATTTGACACTCGACCCTCTCTCTCTCTCTATATATATATATGTATATATGTAGGTATATATATATGAGACGGGTCGCACGAGGCGCCTTGCTAATACACGTGACACCCTCTGTGGCAGCGCGGAAGGGGGACAAAGCCGCACGCGCTCGCGAACTTATTCTCCCTCTCTCTCTCTCTGTCTCTGTCTCTCTTTCTCTCTGTTGCGTGTGCAGTGTGCGTGTTGGAGAAAGCCGCGAGCTGTGCGACTTGTCGCACTCCATATTCAGGATTTCTCGCACCTACTAGACTGCATGGTCTAGGAGCTAAGCGGCTTATAATGTATGCGTTGCAAGATACGTATTATAGCGTTTGGGAAAGCTTTGGCGTGATTTCGATGATAGCGATGCGGCCTGGAATTGATTGATACGGTTCGATTGAACTTGAGTTGACTATGTCTGATCGGAATCGGTACTTGACTACTTGCTCAATCGTACATATGTGGAAACAAGTAATTGCTTCGACTTTACCTCTATTTGTGTATATTACTTATGTCTCGTCCACTTAAGTTTGAAATAAGCGACACAAGATTAACGATATCTGTCAAAGTAAAAAATCTTTGTAAAGTTTCCACGCAAACGACTGGCAGTTACCGACCTAGGTATTTATATAATATACGATATATATATTCATGCAACGGGGCCGGATGAAAGTTTACAAAAATCCACGGCGTCGCGCGCGCGTATACACATCAATCGTTCGCGGAGCTTACTTTATACATTTTTTCCCCCCTCTCCTAATTCTTTTTTTCCTTACGCTCGGCGTATATACACGCGGTGACTGGCCGCGGGTGGTGATTGATTGTCCCGTCAACGGCAGATCCCAAGTGCGAGAAAGAGCCGCGCGGAAGCTAACAAAAGTACAGCGTGCCGGGATTTTTGTCCAACTTGCAATTGCTGCGCATACGGCCGAGACTTTCTTTCGAAAAGCGAGAGTAGCCTTTGTGCGAGCTGTAATGGTTGCCGTGGCTCGCGCGACATTCCCGGTGTAACCTATTGGCCGCGACCTCTTCGATCCCAAGTTCTGCGATTGCTCGCGGACTTTTTTGTCGCGTTTAAATATGCGAACTGCATACGGTGATGATGTGTTTTTCGAAACAACGATCTTTCTAATAAATTTATTTATAGTGTGTAATAATGTTTTAATTTATTACAGTTTACTGATTGGGAGCGAAAGAGAGACAAACGTCTTGGCTAAGATTATCAAGATTTTAATTAATTTCTATTTTTATATGTATTTATATTCAAAAGATAGCAAAGATTTATTAGAAATGACGAGACCAGTCGGTGCAAGTCCTGGAATGCAACGAAAAGTCATTTCTAATATACAAAGACTCTTTTATACAAAAAATTACATTCTATGTAGTCTGTAAGTCTGTTAGTGAATAATTGGGTTTCCTAAAGCGAGGTAGACTCGAGCTGATGATTTTTAAAGTCATATAAAATTATTATTGTAATTGGCACAATAATTTGACCAAAATAAATGCTTTGTAATGAAAAGAATGTAGATTATTAGAAAACCTCGTAGCACTTACATAATTTATTATGCTCATATCAGTTTTCCATGCTAGATACAAGTATCTGGACTTGTGTTTTTAAAAATGTACATCGATAAGAATAATTTACCTCAATTTTAGATCATTTGAAAAATCTTGTTTTTATTATGTAAAAAACTTTTTTACCAGTAACACCTGAACATGCATGATACATAATTTTATTTTGTGTCGGAAAATATGGAAAATTCAAGAAAAAAGAAGGAAAAAAAGAATGAGTTTTTTAAAATGTATTTATTATTCAAGATAGATGTTAATCTGAAAAAGGAGAAAAATGATGTGAGCGATCACCACAGAACCAATAATTGTAATATATCGAGAGTGTAAAATTTTCGAAGTTTCGAGGGTCTTTAATGAACTGTCCTTCTCATAAGGCTGAACAACGAAATGAATACAATAATATTATATCAAGAAACCAACATGAAAATTAAATTGTTAAAAAATTGTTGCATAAAACAAACCTTAAGACAAATCATTTTAACACATGGTTCTCCTTAACTATTTTTATACTGGTGAAATAATTGGTAAAATTTTACTCGAAAAAATTTAGAGTATAAGTGTTTGTAGCGAATTTTCACACAACATTATATTGAGTCATACAATTAAGATATTTAACCACACACACACCCACACATACTCACATTCACGAAAAAAAAACGATTATTTTTATGCAGAAATTCTTGAATAATGTTCCTCTTTCATTTTTTTTTATAAAAATTATATATTCTTCGTATACGAGGAAGCAAAACATTGAAAATGACTTGTATAATAATTTACAGAAAATATATAAGTATTTTAATAAATGTTTATTGACTGCGTATGAAAAAAAATCTTTATTGTATTACATCAATTATTTAAATTTATGTTACAAAATCATTTGTAAGCATGATTTATATATAAACCCTAATTAAAAGAATTACAGAATTAGGTTGTTGTTCGTATACAAATACATATTAAAGTAACTGGCGCATTTTTAATAAACAAAACATTAGTATATTATAAATTTAATTTTACAGTTTATATAAAAAACTAAATTCTCCATTAATTAAATTTTATTTACCGTCAAAATTAAGTATTGTCACTAAATGATCATTTGTAATTTTTGTCCAAACAATGTATCTTTATAATTTATATCTTTTATGTGTCATCTTGTAAATCTAAAGTAAACGTCAATGCATCACAAAAAAACAATTCGATCAATGACAAATAGAAAATCAAAATATATGCGTCTGAAACCTCAATTTCTCGGTTCAATCATCAGCCAATAACCACCTTCTGGCTTTATAACCATACTCTTCTTGCTGTATTGAAAATCCTTCGCCGTCTTTTCACTCGGCTTCAAATTAAATTTCGATAGTAAGAAGAATAGGAGAATTTTCGTCTCCAGTATGGCGAATCTATTCCCTATGCAACTTCTAGGTCCAATTCCAAAACCAAGATTGTTCACGTCGTTGATCGTCACTTTCGTCTGGTAATACCTATCGGGATTGAACGTGTCCGGGTCTTCGTAATATTTGGGATCCCTATGAATAGCCGATGTCGGGATCCAAATATTCATTCCTGGCTGTACTGTGAACGGTTTACCGCCTGGTAAAGCTGGGGGTAATTCGAAAGCCTTTTTACAGACCCTATCGAGCAAACTAACTTGAACGTGCAGTCGTAGCGATTCGTTAAATACAGCATCTAAGTAAGCCATTCCGTTAATTGCCTCGTAGGTTGGCTTTCCGTTGCACTCTTTTAATACTTGGTCTATTTCGTCCTGGAGTTTCTCCTGTATGTCGGGATTAATGACGAGTTCGTGAGCTATTATAGACATTTGCGTGGAACTAGTCTCGAAACCGCCGAAGAAGAAGATGAAAGTCTGTGCGGTCATCTCTGTGATACCCAATTTCAAATTGCTGCTTTCTTTTCCACGCGCATCCATCATCAATTGGAGCATGTCGGGTCTCCTGATGCCCTTCTCATCTCTCGTTTTCACAGTCGTTCTTACGATATCCTTGAAAAATTCGGCGGAATTCTTATCCACAAAGGTCAGCTTTAATAATCTTGCCAATTTTGGAAAGGCACCGCTCACCATAAACTTGAGCATCGTTAGAGTTCCATCAAAATTTGTAGTCTTCCTGCCGAGCAGGTAAAAATCATTTTTCGGATTGCTAAGGGAGTCCACGCTTATTCCAAAAGCACAATTGGCTATGACGTCGTTGGTGTACCGGGTAAACAGATCCTTCGATTCGACCAATTTGTTTTCGTCGGCCGATCTATCGCCGATGTATTTCACGAAATTCTCGGCGCACTCGACCATTAGCTCGTACATTCCCTTCATTTTACTCGACGTGAATGCCGGAGTGAGAAGATTTCTGGTTTCCCGCCACTTCTGCCCTTTCATGTTGAATAGATTACCACCAAATATGGGATCGATGTCAGGATCGAATAGCGCCTTGTGATCGGGAAAATTGTCGAAATTTTTTATGGTTACGCTCTTGATGAGCTCTTGATCGCGCAGAACAATCACCGGATTCCGAAAATCAAACATGCCGACGTATTTGGCATCTCTGTCCAAGTTATACAGTTCTTGGGTAAACTGAATGAAGTGTTTTCTGCGGAGTAACATAGCGACTGTGTAGGATAACGAAGTCAGTGGTGGTAAAGTGGGGATCCCATAGCCTTCGAAATAAGCGAAGCTCTTCTTCAAATAGTAATATACCCAGACACAGGCGCCGATTAACAATGTCCATGTTAAAAGATCCATTTTGTAATAACTATACCGATATGCACATTTAAGGTTACACAAAACGTCTTCTTTTTCTTCTTCTTCTATTTCGCAAACTGCACTGCGTGGAATAATTTCACAGCAAAAGCGTCAGAGTCTCGACTGACGCGTAGAGCGCTGCTAATTTTATCAAACGAAACAAACAGACATGCCACTTCTCTTCCTTCGTTATCTTCGCTCAGATTACAGGCGTATCTGGTCTATCTAAGTATATCTAGTATATCTAGTATAGCTTCTGTCTCATCTTGATACTTCTACGTATTGACCTTCGGAAGCAATTGCGTCGCTGAATCAATGGATGCTCTATGAATTATTAACGCGCCAAGATACGCAGTCGGAGCTTATATAGAAATGATGCATTTCTTAAACTAGCAGTGTTCGTAGCACACCAAAGTGCTGTTATTGAAATTACGATAGTGTATGGAAAAATTAGTCACAAAAATAATTGCTAATAGTATAAGACATTGCGTTAGGTGCAAGTATAAAATTAATTATAATATTATAACTATAACGTTAATGTGTTTAATTATAATACCTAATTGTATATTATAAAATTGAATGAATCTTTCATAAAAATTGTAAGCAAACTTAATTTATATTTTTAATAACACTTACGATTTTGTATTCGCATCTGAGAATTATTATTCTTTCAATAAATTATAATTATATTTCATAATATTTTTATAAATTTTGACAGAGTCACAACTTATAAAGTAATTCATGAAATTATCGTAATTTTTTCAAAGGGTAATAATTCAAATAAGACTCAATAACAATTTTATTATTTAATTATATATACATAATGTTAATCGATGCTTGATAAGTACAAAACCTATTCTCACAATTACGTTGCACTATCTTTCCTTTTTATTAAAACCGAATCTTCTGACATTGAATCACTTGCATAACTACAATATAACGGTTTAATCGATTTAAAAATATTTAAAAGAGTTTAATTGATTACGAGCGATAAACAAGGAAATCACAAACACTCATAGTCTTCGAATCAGTACACACACGCACACCTCTTTTTATCTCGCCTCGAATGCACGAGTAATATATACACACATCACGCGCCGATCCCACGCAATCTTGTCAATCTCAGGATGGCACTACGAGAAAGGAGCGTTTGCCGCGGCGTCGCGCCATCGAAGCGAGCATCGAGTGAAAATTGAAATTCGGGAAAGTGGTACACAACAGCAGCAGCAGCAGCAGCAGCAGCCATTTGCTCGGCTCTCGACGAAGCGCGTCGCGCCCTCGACTGAGAGAGAGAGAGAGAGATCTTTCAGCTCCTCGGTAGCCGCCATTTGACTGTGCGCTTCGCAATACAATGCGCGACTCTCGCGATATTCAGCCGCTGATAATGCGGCCCGTAATCCGATTCGGTGGCGCGATTATGGGCACCGCAAGCCGCCGAGAAGTGTGTACCCCTATTATACGTATATACACGATTCTCGACGACTCGACGGCGAGCCGTGACGACGTTTACGGAGCGATGCTTGTATTTCCCACGTATGGCTTATCTCATTTTACTCGATCGTCGTTAGATTATTGAACTCTTTAATATCACTTTGCTCGCAATATTTATTTGCAAATGAATTCCACAACGTTATGTTCCGCTACAATAAAAATAACGTTCGTAAGACCGTACACTATTACGTATTATTTTTCAATGATAAGATATCTATTATTGTGATGGTTGGCGTAACTTAGATTGTTTATCGACTAGGTAATGCTGTGACAGTGCAATATTGCCAGTTTAATGAAATCATACCGTATATGAACTAATTTATGTTTCGGTTTGGGAAAGTGAACTTATAACAATTTTAATGCAAAATGACTGTTAATTCTAATTAATATAACAAAAATAAATATATATACAGCAATATAAATAAATGAAACTTTTTAGGGTGGTTATACATAAACAGCGTCGAAAGTTAAGTAAATAAATCTCCCTCCAGAACTTAATAAGTTCGTTTGAGTTAGTGTTGCCAAATTATAGGGATTCCCTTCAGATCTAGTGGGATTGCATGAGGTCTACAGGAAAAACAGAGGGAACAATTTTTTCAAGAGATTTATTACAGGTTAATCGTCCACCTTGCTTATACATAAACGGTAACTTTAGTAAGCCCAATTTTTTTTACCACCCAATTATCCGATGGTCTCAAGTTGAACATTTTAACACCCCAAAAAAAGATTTTTTGTCTGTCAGCTTTTAAAAGCAATTAGATAAAAAATGAATTAAACTGATGAGCATTTTAATATCTAAGAAAGGTTTTCAGATGATTATAAATTTTACATAGATTAAGTAAATCCTAGGCTTTTATACCCAATAACCCGACGCTCTCGAGCTAAACATTTTAACGTCATAAAACGATTAGATTCAACTAGTTAATAAATAAAGTAAGTAAATCCTAGGCTTTTACACCTAATAGTTTAATTAAGCATCTTAACGTCAAAAAGATATTAACCACTTCTATGAATATCAGCTTTTAAATACGAATAGATAAATAAAATCAATAGTGTAAAAAACAATTTCTTTGATCGTTACATTTTAGATACAATTAGACCATAAATAGAGTAAGCATAAATAGAGCGACGTTAAATAATACAAAAAAACTAGATAATAGAAATAGGGTGACTTCCCTCATCACTCCCTCCCATTGTATCCAGCAGTGTTATGACCCAAGGATTCTACAATTTGAAAACGTAGAAAATAAATCAATTTAAAGAAGTTTCAGTCTTCCATGTATTAAGTGCAACTTTCTCCGACAGTATATTCTTCTTACTTCAAAGTGATATCAAGATCATCGCTATTTAAATGCACAATCCAGACAACGACTTTCCATGTACATCAAGCACAAATAAACGAAGTCCTCGATAAAAGCGCTGAAACGACACAGCGCGGTTCAAAGGCAGATTTTCCGTGCGGCTCGCGGTGCTGAATTCGCAAGTAAAAAAAAACCACCTCTTAAAAAACATCCTAATCGTTCTCCTCTTTTATTCTCAAGACCGAAACAGGCGGTGCGCGCTCTCCTTATAAGCGGGGTGGTTCGCCGCATCAGAGAGGGGAAGTAAAGGACCAGCTTATAACGATCACATCCGGAAACGGGCGTTATATGGAGCGGAGCGAGCGAGCGGATGATCGTTAAACGATTGGCTGCAGCGAGAGTCGCTCGAGAGAGGATGCCGAGCTTTGCTCCGGTATAAGTGATTAAAGTGCGCTTTCGAGAGAGGAGCCGAGAAAAATTCGGATCGGTTACTTTGGACGGTACGGTTAAAGTGCTCGTATAGTTATTGAGTGAGATTTGGATTTGTATATGGGATCGGGATGATCGAGGTTGTTGGATCGGAGCTGTTGGTTTATGCGTCGTTAGCTTTAAGAATTCGGTTGGACTGTAAGATGACGTGTACCTATCTTTCTATATCTTCGAAAAATATTGGAAAGATAATAAGACTAGATTTGTACAGCTTTTTTTTTGTTATTCTTACCAAGATATTTTGAATGGGCCGAGGTACACGCTAAACTATTTAAAACAAAACTATAGCTAGCTTATTAAAGTAAAATTCACTCTAAAACCACTCTAAACCATTTAAATGTGTTAATTGCTCTTCAAAGTAAATTGCAATCGTGTCCATTATTCCTACTGTTGTTTCCATCTGGGATATTAATTCCCCAACTACAAACAACGCGACGAACCAAAGAAAGAATCGCAGAAAACCCCTAAAAAAAAACAGGTTCATCGAGCAGCAACGATAACTATGCGCGGTATGGCGCAAGAAAAAAAAAGAAGAATGCTGACACATCGATCGAGTACGCATACATATAAACGGGGTGGAGGGGGTTGCGCAGAGGCGCAGCGAGCGAGTGAAAAATCGAGCCCTCGCTCTTACACCGCAGTGATGCGCGGCCATCCTCAGTCTCCACGGCAGCGCGAACGGCCAGCAGTAGCAGCAGCGGCAGCAGCAGTCGTTCTATATATACGTATATTTGTGTGTGTATATATATAGCCTGTGTATAGAGAGAGGGTGTCCGCCTGGCCGCGCCATCTGGCGCAGTTTAATAAAAGACGATCGATTATGACGTCGGCCTCAGAACTACCCTTCCTCCCTTCCTCTCTCTCTCTCTCTCTCTCGTGTGCAAGAGAGAGAGAGAGAGAGAGGGAGAGAGAAAGAGCGAGAGCTAAAGAGCTCGGCGCTCGCGGTGGGTGCGAGCTGCGGGACCGAGGAAGGAGGGACGTGTATGATAAAGCGAGTGTGCGAACGTATATATATGTTGCAGCTCCTCGTATGCCTTGCCGGGAGTTGGCGTACTCTCTCTCTCTCTCTCTCTCTCTCTCTCTCTCAGCGATAGAATTCCGAGAGCTGCGGTGAAGAGAAATTGAAATTTCAAGCGCTGGAATTTTTGTGCTTGGGATATATTCTCCGCTTTCGCATGGATGACGCTTGGACATATTATACGGTTTATTATACATATATGTGCAGCGATCTTTTGGATCTGGACGATTAAAAGCTGCCTTGGACGGACAAATTATGATATCAATCCTGAATGAAGTGCGCGTGTCTTACCACGCTCGACTCTATCTACTTCCGAGCGTTTCAAGCGGCGCGTTAGATATAATTCGAAACGTGTACCTTTTATACGCTCTCCTTTGTTTCTATTTAAGATATTGGACAAATGATTCAAAGAAGCAACCGATGCTCACTGTAAATATTAAAAAAAAATGATTTAACCAAACTTCTTCCGTTTCGTTTTACAAAAATAGATAAATTACAAGCGAATTCGTGAGCGTGCGAGAGGGAGAAAGAGAGAGAAATGGCCGATGATGGAGAGACTATAGGAGAGAAAAGGGAGAAATTGGGTATAGAGAGAGAGAGAGAGAGAGAGAGAGAGAGAGGAAGAGCGCGGAGGGCGAAAAAAATACTAGGAAAAAGCAAAAGCGAGAGATGGAAAGGAACAAAGCGCGGGACCAGAGAGATGAAGCGGAGAAACAGGCGAAACAGCCAGAGGGAAAGAGAGAGAGGGTGAGGAAGAGCGAGGGAAGGGGATGGTCGGCAATGGGGAGAGAGGGTGAAAGCTCGACGTGATCGTGCGCAGAAGAAACGCGGAGAGAGAGAGAGAGAGAGAGAGTGTAGAACAGTGGAAAAGTAGAAGGGGAAGGGCCATCGGGGGAGGGACTCTCTCGGCCGGTTGTTGCCGCCGCCGTAGCTGCAGCGCAAAAGGGACCAGCGCGACCGAATATATGGCCTGGGATACACTATACACGTATATGTATATATATGTAAGCGGCGGCGGAGGCGAGCTGTGACGGGCGCGCCGAACGTGGAAATTCGTCGGCGGGATCGGTTATACGTGTGTGCAGGGGTGGATTCGCATGTTAATACGCGAAAATGGGAGGCCGAGCCCTTGAAGCTTTCTCCGGCTCTTTCCCACTATTTATTGCGATGCGCGCGCGCGCGCGCCTTATGATGCCGCGTCCGACTATACGTAAGAGAATCTCGCTGATTTTCTCATTGTGTATACAGCTGGAATCGATTAGAAACTCAATTATATTCCTTCTTTTTTTTTTTTATTTTACAATTTGTGTATAGTGTGGACAGTATCTGTAGAATTGCGTGATGTACGCTTACATCAATGAAATATAACGAAAGATTGTTCGGTTGAACACACTGTTTTATGGTTTTTAGGGTGAAAGAAATATGGGATTATCTAATTTTCATAGATCAAGGAGCAAATTGAATGTTCCGGAATAAAACATCACAAAACTTTACTAATTTTTTAAACTATAAAATTTTAGTAGCGGCATATCAGCCATTAACGAGATAAGCAAAGATGTACGAGCAGAGCTGAACGAAAAACTATCGGCTATTCCTCCTTTTTATCCTGCCTACATCACAAACACTTGATACCATAGAACGATAATGCGAAACAAGTTGGTAAAGTGGATTAAATAACTTTTCACCTCATCCGCACCGATAAACTACCAATCGAACAATTAATCCCCGAACACTATAACCGAATCCTTTGTCGTCGCGACGTTGCAGGGGGGAAAAGTCATCGGCCCTTGGCTGAATCGCGCCTCTCTGCCTCTCTCGGCGTAGATTTCCTGGGCTCGCTCGCAAAACTTTTGCCTTAAAATTTAAGAGCGCCAGGAGATAAGGGAGCCAAGACCAAAGACGAGCGCCGTCTACTCGACAGTATATATATATATATATACACACGCATATATATGTATATATATGGATAAAGGATTTTCGCGAAGTGATTAAAGTTGATCCACAAAGAAGGAATCTATATGCATACCCGAGTATTGTATATTCATGGTTTCTTAGCCTCCTCGAATGAGAATATCCTCTCTCCTCTCTCCTCTCCTCTCTCTCTCTCTTCTTCGGAGATATAAAATCCATAATGCATGAAGGTCCGCGTGACGTCTAAGCCCTGCATCTCTCTCTCTCTCTCTTGGCCGCTATAGGCGCGCAAGCAAGTATATACGAGAGGAGATATTGCCGGGGCGCTGTATTCATGTTGCGCCCCTAAGCCCCGTGGCGCGCGGGCAGACGCCGGCAGCCTTTGTTTTTAATATCCCCCGCAGACGGAACGAGAAGGAGAGTGAGAGAGAGAGAGAAAGAGCTATACTCGTAGATTATGCCGGCGCGGAATAACACCCGCAGTGAGCGTTGTATATATATAGGTGTATAGATAATGTCTTCGTCATTCTTTACGAATCAGTCTTTATATCTTTGTCGTAATAGGTTTACGGGATAGTCTTTTGAGCCGACAGTTGATCCCCCGGTAATCATTTAAGTATTCGACTGATCGTCGTTCACCTTTTATGCATAGTATATAGATTTCTTCCATACAACATCTGACGATCTTCGTTTCAGTATCGATCTGTAAACTTTTAGACTTGTAAGAAGATTTCTCACTCTATCGACGATTAAAATGTAAGCCTCTGCTATGTTTATGGCAATGAACTTTTGACTTTACAAGAATAACTTAGTACATGCATATATGTCACTAAAGTATAATAATACGTATGCATTGAATAAAAGCTTGGACTTGCAGAAACAAAAACGTAAATCAGCATTTCGCATCGAGTCTTGAAAAACTAGGTAAGTTTTTATCGATTGCAAAAAGTAGACCTCATAACATCAATATTTTTAACAGAATGTACGAGAAAAAAATTCAATTATACGCCATCGTGATACTCTTCGATACCAACTCCAACATCCCTATTTTCGTGCGAAACAGAAGAAAAAAAAAACTCATAATTATCAATCGGTTGCTCGAGTCAGCTTGATAACAGTCCGATAACGCGCAAAACGTTTCGAGCTTGAGCCAAAGTCAAAATAATCGCCGCTTGGAAGCGTTTAGCCAACGATCTGAATCAAGGATATGTAGGTAGGTATATATATATATATATATGCAAACACGTACGATATGCGCTCTCAGAATCTCAAGAGGCTCGGCCTCGCTATACACGCACAATGCCAGGGTCAGCGTTTCACGCTGCAGCTCTCCCACACACGCACACACGCGCGCGAACGCGATGAAATCATTCGTCCCCTCGCTCCCACTCGTTCCACTCTCGTCTCTGACTCTGACATGTCAGGATAGATCGACCATTAGGGTTTGTATTTCCTCGGATATATAGAGTTTCCTCTCGGTCATCTTCCATCGGTCGCGGTATCAATTTGTAGCCATTAGCTCGAGAGTTTGCCGACGAGCTTACCTTTCAAACCGACTCTCTCTCTCTCTCTCTTTCCCTCTCGAATATAGTTTGTTTTCCTCTATGCGAATACACATGCGAGCTATATGTAGCAGCCGGCCGAGCGAACCGCTCTATTTTCTTTTGCCTTTTCGACTTTTGTGTTTTTCGACATATATATTCCCTCGCTGTGTGTGTGTGCGCGCACGTTCCACACGCGCTCTTCAAACATTTTCTTTGCAATCGAGACTTTAAAATGTGCGTTTTCATCCGCTCGACGTACATATATATATATATATATTGTTTTCCCTCGCTATTTGCGGAGACCGAAATTTGCGATCGAGTCGTGTGTGTCTATATATATATGCACGGCTTCGTTGCACTTTGCCCATCCGCGTAGATATATACGCGCACAGCACGAATGTATAATATACATGTTTCTACGTGAAGTTACGTTATACCGTTCGTTACATAAAAGTTTCATTTTTAAAATGTCTTGATTTCGTGAAATGAATAGATACATATATTCTACGTATTGATCTGTTACTTGTTACAATGTTTATATGTTATCGTTTCAGTTTATTTAAATGTGTTAGGTGAAAAAAATTTATATTTAAAAAAATTGACGCATTGGCGGTTTTCACCAATTATCTTCTTGATTGGGCTAATTAACTGATTAAAATCATTTGCTACTTTTTGTACCTACTTTAAAGAACAATGCATGTATGTAAACATGACATGTAATAATTAGTGGAAGCCTTCGATAATTGCAAATTGGTTCTCCAAAGATCGATCTTATCATTTTTCTTCGCCTAATGTTTTCTTTTGAAAAATTTCAACATAAACACATATAGCTATTTTTTTGAGTAAAGCTTTCCAACAGCGCCATCAATGTTTTTCTACTTCTATAAATTACTATATAATCTTACATAAACAAGTTATGTACACCCAACAGGATCCTGAACTGCCAGAACGTTTTAATCTAAAGTAGCTTCATTGGATAATTTCCTTAAATCGACAAATCTCTCTAGTCGAATTCAAATTTTAAAACCATTCTAATAATCATAGTTCAGGTTTCTATTAGGTGTTTTACATTTCAAAATCTAAAAAATCCAAATTACTCCATGTCAGCAAAAGAAAAAAGAAAGAATTTTCGATTCCAATTGGATACAAAGCGAAGGTAAAAAGCGCGGTAAAACAGCAGAGGAAGCAAAGGCGGAAGTCTCCTGACCAGAGTATAACGTTGGCTCGAGATGATACGCGGGGGATGTGCAGTGTGGCGCTAGACTGCGCGCGTCCGGCGATTAATTAAAAGAATAACCCGGAGAATGAAAAGAAGGGCCCGCCCGAGGCGACTACTTGCGCCTTCGCCTTCCTTCTCCTACCTACAAAAAAAAAATGCACAGGAAAGAAGAAGAGGAAGAAGAAGAAGAAGAAGAAGTTAGCCGAGCCGACAGGCCACGTCAGTTTGGCTTGTACCGTAACGCGGGCGCATAGCGGGAGAGCCCCGTGGCAGCTTGTCAGGATCACGCGCAGCGCTCTTAATTTGCGCGGTCCGCCAAAGAGAGAAAGAGAGAGAGATAGCCATGACTGACTCTTCCTTCCTTCCGGCGTTTCCTCCGCGGTATAACTTTCTGGGCATGCTCGCGCTCTCTCTCTCTCTCTCTCTCTCTCTCTCTCTCTCTTTTGCATATAATATATTTCTCGACGCGCCGCGGAAGCTTCTTTAGCGCGCCTTGTATGGCTGCGCGCGTGGAAAATCGGATTTTAAGGAAAGTGGGAAATTTCGGAACAGCGAGTTACCGCAGAAGATTTGAGTCTTTAACTCCGTACATTGAATTCCCAATGAAAACGCGTGCAATCTATTGATACGTAATCACGGTTTATCCGAAGAATATATCGAATTGACTTTGCTATAAAAGCGACTGATTCGAACGAGTAAAAACGTGTAAAATGTTACTTATATACACAAACGTTCGCCGGCATGGATTAAATTTACGCAACAATAGTTTAAAAACATACGGGAGTTGCGCAAAAGAAAAAGAGGGCGCGTGAAAAGTTTAGTCCCTCGATGGTAGCACGAGGGGCGGTTATACTGAGAGTCGCAAAATGGCGTCCCGCTTCAAATTGAAAACGATAGATATGTATATTAACGAGGCTATATGCGGTCGGGGTCAGCGCCGTACAGCTACCGTCGCACTAATTACGTTAATTAGCCTACCCGCGCGCCTCATCCTCGTCATATAAACTCGGCAGACTGGCGGCGGTGGCGGTCGTGGCGGTGGTGGTGCGCGCCTGCTCTCTCTCTCTCTCTCTCTCTGCCTCTCTTGGCTTAACTTAGGACAGTTAACAAATGCGCCCCGCACCCGCCGCGACCCTAAACTGCCAAAGCTTTAATTAAATTCGCCTCGAAAGATTCATGAAACAAGCTCCCGAGAGTCAAACTCGAGTGATGACACGACGCGTCGCGCGCCAACGTTTATTTTAACGAAATTTGCGATTATCTCGTTACTCTTAGTCGTTATATGCCCGTCTATTTCAGAGATTAGATATTATGCGCATTCGTTTTTGAGAGACTGTAAGAGCTCATTCGGGAGAAGATTTGTTTCATCTTTTGAGAATCCAGCGGGAACCTGGCGAAAATTAATTTGCAGGCTGTGGTTGACGCGTAGGTATGTGCATTTATAGAAAATGCAAGTAACAGTGAACGAAAAATTTTGTCGAACAAATGAAAAGAGTCTCGAATTTAACCAGCACTTGGTTTAAATGACAGAATTCAATAGCGGCACAATAAAAGTACGATTGATACCGTACAAAAAACAAACACGCGTAACTCATTTATCGAGCCTCCTTCATCAAAACTCCATGATTCACAAAAAAAAAACTGTGCATTTCGTATTTCACGACAAAGTACGTATAAAGTTCACGCGTTAGTGGTCCCGAACAACCCCTCGTTCAATAAAATTCAATCGTCATAATAAAAGGAAGCTGTCCCTTGGCGTAAGAAACACGTATAATATATATATATATATGCGTCGGCAATCGTATTATAAGGGAGCGAGAAAGAAAAAAAAGAGCGGATAGAGAGGCCCGCAGGTCGTCGCGAGCAATTTTTGCCGGCTCTTCACACGTGCCCCGAACACACACACACACATACATATATATATATATATATGCGGCAGAAGGTCCGGAGAATTGGGATTTGACATCCGACGCGACGGCTGACGTCGTTCCCGGGGAACAAAACCATCACTGGACAATAATCACTTTAATAGGATGTTGAACGCGCGGCGAACCATCGTATAATATTGCGTACATATCGTCCAAATACTGCATCTTTTATTGCTATTCGTTTCACTTTCTTTGGCTGGAGATTTTTAGATGGTAGTAATTTTTTTTTTTTTTCATAAGAAATGATTCAAGTATACAACTTGCAATAGTTGAACGAAAATAATGATCAGCGAGGGAATTTCATAATATCAAGAATGCTGCTTTGAGAGATCCGATTTTTCAATCTCGAATATATATATAAATCATGCGCAGTGCATATATATGATGTCGCGCGACTTTCGCATTCCTCCGGGGATACACTCGAAGCGAGAGCGCGGTAACTTGGAATCTTTTATTAAAAAGTTTCTACGTGATGCGTTTGCTATATATGACCGGCGGCATCGTACTCGATAAGCCGGTGCAGTATTGTGTCATATGTTCGCACGTCGAATCACCGACGAAGACGAACGTCCTGGAAGTTGCCGGGAATAGAAAGAATGAGCGAAATAAAGTGCGGGGATAATATTCGAAACTTGAAACAGTTGATTCGAGCATTCGTGTCACTCGTCAAGTATTGGACTTTATATCATCAAGCGTAAAATTGTCATAATCGATGGATCAGATCGAATATTACCGTCTTATACAAAGAAAATTAAAACCAAGCAATACTATACTAAGGTGAATGTCCCAATTTCTACTCACGTCCCTATTTCTACTCATTTAATCTTTTTTATGTTATTACAAATATCAAACGTATTTCTAAATTATTCAAATATTTGCAGACATATTTAATCAATTAAAAAGAACTAATTATAAGATTATGAAGTAAATACAACACCTATTACAGAAGCAAGACTATGTCAGTAGAAATAGGGCTTAAGTGAGTAGAAATTGGGACATTCACCTTATACTTTACGTCCAAGAAAGTTATGACTGCAATTCCTAATCTTTGGTTAATACGATATTTCTCCTATACCAGAGAAATCATTTGGCGTAGATATCCTAGCCAGGAATCCAACATTTGTCCAGAGCGGATTTTCAACGAAGTATCATGTCTCGAAGCTCGAAGAACACATCCGGGAAATTCGCCGAGAGGAGAAAAATCCTATATAGAGGAACGCGAAAGTGTGACAAAAGGGGATCGTATATATGCAGGAGGAGCCCATAGCGGAATTTCGTCGCACCGAGAATCGACTGACTGATATCACCCCCTTACCGCCATATTCTCCTACACACCGACACGTATATTCGTGCTTATATGCACACGGATACACACACAAAGACACATTCAGCCCTCCGGGAGCCTCGTCATAAAAGCTCCGAGGACAAATCGAGTAAGCCGCGACCAATGGCGGCCGAGTCATGGCGCTCGAGGTGTGAATTATACATGAGGATATGGCGTCAAGAGAGGAGAGAGAGGGACAAGATATAGAAAGAGAACAGAGACAGAGACAGAGACAGAGAGAGTTTCTCTTCCTTCCTGCGCGGCGCTATTTATTCACTTGATCCTATAGAGCCTGAGCCGAGTGGTGCGATGTGGTATATCGAGGTAAAATATACGTCCAAAGATCAATCACACCGAGCCAGCGCTTTCTTTATACTCTTTCATCTTCAAGACGAATACCGGGTGAAACTTCTGACAAACCATATTGTTGGCGTGTTGGTATTAGTTTGGCTAATGGCATTTGCTTCGTTCTGTACTGTCTTTCCCGAAAGCCCACTACATTCACTCTCTCAATTTGAAACAGTGAAAACTGTAGATCACTGTCCAAAAATTAGTGTACATGTATGCACTGATTTATCCTATAACGTTCACTGGGAAAAAGCAGTGAGTATAAACACTAATTTTCGATCGGTGACCGAGTTTGCACTGATTTGGCAGTCCAATTTCACTGTTTCGTATTAAGAGAGCATATATGTATATATTCTCACGAGTTTCTCCTCCATGAAATCGAACGAAACATTCGGGGGATACGTACACACGTATATGTTGGTGTACACGGTCGAGGCACGCATATATCCCGTTTAGTTTCATTAATACGCGCGGGGCGCATTGGCGAGTCAGCTCGGTCTGGCTGCCGCGTGATGTCCGCAACTAATGAACTGGCATCGTCCGATTAACCAACCCGTGCCTATATAATCTCCTTTCCCCAACATAGAGCCGTATACAGTATATATACGCCTGTGCCTAACTCTGATACTATTTTTTCTTCTCTGCAGGCTAATGCACATAGTCATCGCCGAGTATATATACTTTTATGTAAGCCTGCGCAAACGAGCTATGCAAAATATTGAGGGGATTAAGCCGTTCACTTTTTACTTTCCACGCTATGGTGCGCCTCGGTAACGTACCTTCTTATATACCTAATAGGACATCTGTCCGTATGAAAATTTCCATTTAATTGATAGTCATTAGTAAGGCACGTTTTAGTTTCTTATGAGTGCCACACTATTTATTTATCATACTATGATTGTATTGTATTGGTGATCGTGTCGGTATGCATCGTCAGCTGTTCTAGACGCTCTACTCTCTAAATTAATTTCAGTGAAAATTTCACTATTTTAATTAGTGTAACTTATTTTACTAGAAATTTAGTGCATAGTCACTAAATTCCAAGTGACTATGACAAACAGAATTTTCGCGCTAAAAGTCACTATCAGCCTAGTGAAATTACGCTCCCCTTCTTACATGATTCCTGGAAAATTCGCGGCATTCGGGCGTTTCGTCCGTCAAGAGTCAAGCCTCAAGCGTCAACTCAACACTGCAGGAGCCATTCTCATTGAAGGTAGGTTTTATTGTAATAAAATCTCATTTTAAAAGCTCAGAAACGTTTATACATCCAAATTTATGTACTTTTGAATATACAAATTTATTTACACTCAAATAATTGATTGTTGAACGTCTATTTATAAAACCTAACCTCTATTTTATTTTTGCTTTTTATGTCTTACAGGTAATTTGCATTAAAATAAATAATAACAATTTTACTTTTATAATGCAGAAATATTTGGTCCTGTAGCAGTTGGGCTTCCATGGAGAAATTCGTAATATACTGTCAGTCAAAGAGCTCCGTATTCGTTTGTCGAATCAACTAGATGACAATATATTGCAAATTTTCGAAGGTATGTAAACATACAATATAATACAAAATTATACCATATCTAATGGTCAATAATAGACAACATAAAGAATAGATAATACTAATTACATTTTTTGTTAAAACAATAAATATTAAGTATACTTACATTAAAATAAAATTATTGTATTTACAGGAAGGTTCAGATATTGCCCAATTTGCTGAGAGCAAAAGGAAAAATAGTAAGACCAGCATTCAACCGTACATCATTTGTCAGAATGGACAAAAACAATATTATTTTATATAAGCTGATGGATGGACGCTACACAGATATGATAAGACCGTGACAGTAACAGCTTTCGATTTGCTTCTTAAGTTATATTTCTGCCTAAATTTAAAGTACCCTGAAGTGCTATTAAATTTCTTCAATTTTATAGATCATTATATTTACAATGTTAATCCAAAATCTGGATCATTAGTAGCCTCACTTCATGTGAGCATAAGTAATGTAAAAATACAGAACAAATAATATATTTATATATTTAAATATTTATCACTTTATTTTATTTTAAATGATCTTTTAAATATTTTTTAGGTTTTATCTACATTTTTTGAATTTTTTTTAGTTCGAATTGAGGTTAATTTCAAAAGAGATTAATTCCACTAGTAAGTTTACAGGGATAATTTCACTGGTAAGCTTACAGTGAAAATGCACTAGTTTTCTAGTGTATATATCAACTAAATCTATTAGTGAAATATTTTCACTATCTTTTTTAATGACTTTTCACTATTTCACAGTGACCGACTTATCACTTGATCAAATAGTGTATATACACTATTATTAGTGAAATTTCACTGAAAAAAATTTAGAGAGTATAGAGCTCTGGGTAGAGTAAGTTCACAAGCATAACTATAGTAATTTCTCTTTCAAACGAATGCACACGGACACGATCACCGATATAATACAATCATAGTATGATTGTGTTGGTAACTCTTGTGCGTAGCTGCCCCGCTCTGGTGGCAATTTTTGCGGACGTAACTCATTAAGTAATAATATATTTTATTTAATAATATTTAATAAATAATTATTAATTGTTCTATATATATTTAAACAATATAAAAATCACGAGAGCAAGGAAACTTTGAAGGAAACAACATTTCACCATTTCTTTGTATTGCAAAGAACGTCACTCAAACAGCTCATGAGTTCTTTGTCGGTTGTAGAAAATCCTTTGGAGTTCCGTTTGTTTATCATCACAGCTGTGTATAATAAATAAAAGTATAAATAAACAAATTTTTAAAATTCATATGGTAAATATATAAAATTTTAAGTTATTATACTTATATTCTTTTTTCAATATACAAGTTCCAAGCCCTTATTTCATGAGGTACTCAATACAGGTAAGAATGGTTAGATCTGCAATGTGTTATCGAGTATAATAAGTAATAACTTATCACACCTGTCAGATTAACAATTCTTTTACCTACGACCTCAATTGAGTGACCGGCTGAAATAAAAGTTTAGAATTTATCTTATAATATAAGAAAAAACTTACCAGTCATACATTTGTAGAGCTGAGTGCAGCGAAACTGCAACTTGTCTTGGGATTTCCTTGATGCAGTGTATTTCACTGCAACATCCTTTGATAAAAATTTTTTTAACATTTTTGTAAAAAGTTCTTGTAATTAAAAAGTTTTTGTCAAAGCAAGACAATAATTCAAGGCACTGGAACAAAAATCAAAATGAAATTATTAAAATCTTTATACTTATCATAAAAAACATTAAAATAAACATTTAATACTTACTACATCATTTTCTAGGAACTTATTTGTTTTAAGCTGTTCGTCAAATTCTTCCAAAAAGACCCATAGTTGACAGAGTAATTTGACATTAAACAGACTGATTTCTCCTCTAATTGGATTGTACCCTGTAAGTAAATAAGGTTATATTGATAAATTATATATAATAATTAAAATTATAATAATTAAAAATACTATGACAATAAAAAGGTTATTCATACCTTGTAAGTAATCAGCAAGTAATCTTTATCTAATTGTGTCGCAACTTGTAACAATTCTTTTTTGTTTATAGCGCTTAATAAGTTTTCTTCTGTATCTGATTTGTTCTGGTCACTATAAGTGGTAAAAGCATGATCTACCAATGTTAATTGGTCAAGCTTCTCTAGCTAAAGCTTCATTATAAGTTTCTAAAAACAAAAAACTGACATAGACAGGATCATAAAAAGTTTGTACAAAAACAGGTTAAATGGATTAGAATTTAATAGGTACATACTAGCTTGTCCTTACAAATCTATTGAATATATCGGCCAATCTTGCAGTATCCAACAACAGATTTTAAAAAGGTCCTGGCAGGTGTATCATACACAAAAAACTTTATTTGAACTTGAATGAGTTTATTATTAACACTAACTCCATTTGCTTGTAGATCATTAAGTTCCTTTACAAAATCTCTTAAAATATCATTAGCACGTTTTGGCTTTCCATATCCTGCATATAGTGATGCTGTGAATGGTTTGTATATTTTATCTTCTGAATAAATTTGACATAATATGGACCAAACTGTGAGTTTGCTTGACTTAAAGGGTGAAAAGCCATCAATATTAATTGCATCTTGGCACCTTGTAACTTCAGACACTTTAATTTTTTTATACCAACATATACATGCTCTCCAACACCATTTGTTGTTTCTATTTCTCTCTTGTCGCATTTAATATTATTTTGTAAAAGAGTTTTAGTACTCATTGGTAAAGATGGTAAAACTCTTTTTCTTAATATTTGCAATAATCAATCTGCTTGTGAAAGAGCTATTTTGCTATTGACTATCCACTTTCTTAATTTACTTATTTCTTGCTCATCTTGAGTGTTGGTAGATTCAATAAATGCTTCATCACTATGACATACTAGCATTTCGTTCTTGTATGACTTTTGTAGTTCTGAATGTAGGCAACCAAACTTTGTACAAGATTCATAGACAAAAGAAGAGGATTGTTGATGAAGTTGAGAGGAACCACTTTCACCCAAGTTCGTTTCACTCTTACCACTGAGCAACAAATCTGCAGTTTCAATAACATCCATACTTTTCTCATCATCGCTAATTATTGCATCAAATTGTACCAATTCTATGTTGTTTTTAACGTCGAATGTTTTCTGTTCTTTTCGTCGTCTATATTCTTTGCACCGAATTTTATTTTTTTCAGACATTTTTTGTACACTTTTATTTCAAATCAAAACACGAATTTGCACGAACTTAAATCTAACCTTACGCAACGCTTCACCGACGCATGCGCAATACTGCGCCTATCGCTTCAAATTTATAATTTGAATTTTTCACGATTTTAATCGAAAATTTACTCTAAAAATTAGCTAAAAGTTTTAGTAAAAATCCTATTAATTATAATTGAATAAACTAATTTTGCTCGTGAAATTTCTAACAAATAGAGAGAGTCAAGAAATTGCAGTGCATGTCTCACCTTGTGCTCCTCTGATTTTATATTTAAAATATAATAATTTAATAAAAATCATAATAAACTAATGTATAAGGACAACGGACAAGAGTAAATGGGACAAACAAAAACCATAATAGACAAGAACAATAAATTTTTAAGAACACAGATACTACTGTAGAAGCTTTTATCATTTTCATGAAAGCCATAGTCAAAATTTATAATTCGAGAAATTTTCAATTGAATTGATAAATAACAAATTCACATCATATCTGGCAATACCCAAAAATATATCGTGTGTTATTCCACACGTAATATTTTCTACAGAGAAATTTTCAGTCGATCCGTGTGATCCGCGGAAGGTAACTCAAGTAAATGCGATTGACAGCGAGCCGAGTCGGCACACAAAAATATATCCACAAAAATGTGTCCTCTTGGCACAAGATGAATATCAATATTAAACCTCGAGTCTTCTTACCATAAAACGGTTTTATATCTTTAATATACCGTATATTGTTTTTAAATTTTTACTCTACTTCAAGTGAAAAAAAAATTCTAATTGTGACTACGATCCCTTTCAGTCAAAAGGAATATTCTAAGTATTCGGGAATTGTTTGACTGTAAAAGAATAATGAAAACTCCAAATAATCGGCATACTTTCTGCCATACTTTTTTCCATACTTCTTTGCATCCTTTCTGCCATACATCGATGTAGAGCTAAGAGTCTGTCTATGATAACCTAAGGAACTGAGTCTGAAATATGAACTCTGCAGGAAGAGACACGGATACTTTGTTCATGATGATTTTAATAGATTCAAATTGTACGATTTATATCTGTACATTCTCGTGTAAGGCTACTTTGCCCACCTAGACGCAAAAATCCATTGAGAGAATTAACTAAACAACATCATCGTCGACCCTATGCACGAATAATAATAATAATTAATTAATAATTAGATGTACACGGTTCGCAAACTGCAATGTCAAGCACCTTTACTACTAGTTTAAATATTCTATATTCTATAACGTTCTTAGAAGAGTACATCTTGGCTTATACTTTGCCCGAAAAATCTGAGTTAACTTATCAAAATATGCAGCAGAATCTTTTTTAACGAAGTAAACTATAAATTAAGTATTCAAACTAATACGATGAATACGAAATTTTGGAAAATTGTCTTATAAAATCGGATATACGACAATAAAAACAAATATTCCATAAAATAATCATTCTATGAAAAATAGTAACAAAAAGAACGAATGTTATTATAAAGTTAAATCTGCTCAGCGCAGTTAAAGCTGCATACTTTCAAAAAAAAATTATTATGTTGGTTCGTACTCTACTTGGTTCTTTCGAGCTTCGAATAATCATTTTGACTGACTGATAAAAATCATTATAAGCTGTACGTAAGCAAGCTGAAAAAACCGTTATCTGGTATCTGCCTCTTTTGATAATAGGGAAAAACCTACGGCAGTTTTATTATTAAAGTTAGTAAAACTTTTCGTTTAGTTATATAATATAAATTATAACTGAATCATTTTATATTGTTATTGCGATTGAAAATAATAATGCAACACTGAAAATATTCATCTACCGCTATCTATTGTCTTCCATCTAAATTGGCGATATCAACAAAATGACATAACTCCGTATCGTCCGTATTCTCCGTAACCTTAAAAACACTTTTTTCCGCGATCATCGGAGACCGGAGTGAAGTTGCCGTACTCTGCTCGCCGCCCGGTAACGTGACGACGACGAACCCATAACTGGAACGGTCATCTTAGTCCCATAATTTCGGCAACGACGATGAAAAATGAATATTTTTAATATTTATTACGAAAGGATAAAAATATTATCGCTAACCAAAAACGACTATTTCGAATTATTTTTATCCCGTCTACAAGAATATGGCAGAAATATTCGCTAAAAATATTTATTTCGGAAAATAAATTTTTTATCTTTTGAACCAAAAATTTTACATTAATTCAAGCTATACTATTGAATTCTACTTGCAACATAACCTCGAATGAGACCTGCTGCACTTTTATTTTTTTATACATTTCCGTATAAACTGATTCGCAAAGTGGTGCGTTGGGACTGTGTCACTCTGTATTAGCTCGTATAATATTATCGTAATGATTCAACGATAGCGTAAAGGTTTAAAACAGTTTTCTGCTATGGATCGCTAGTCATTTTCTAATAAACTTAGTTACATTAAACATAAAGCCAAATCGGGATATCCAAGTTTATATAAGTAATTTAAAACGATATAAGACAAGAAAGGTGAGTTATAGTTTACTTATTCATCACATAAGGTAAGTGGATTAGTTACTGTGCCCATTAAGCAGACGGTTTCCCGATAAAATTTGTTGAAATGCACTAATTTTTGTCAATTTTTGTAGCTTCGGTATGTCTTTCACTGAAAGTATAGCACATTTTCTACTGATTAGGAGTAGAATTTGTTTTCAAATTATGAACTACGTTTCGATATTAAGCGCATGAAAAATTAAAAGCAACAGCGCTAATTACTGGATTTTTGTCTGCTTACCATAAAAATCTGAACATTCATTCACTGTATCTAAGCTACTGTGCCCTGTGTTAAAACTTATGTCCAGTAACTAACACAAGCACAATAAATACTACACTTACCCTACATAGTTGAAAATGAATTCGTAACAACCAGGTTATATTTTCTTTTTTTATAAATTTGTTTGTTGAATGGCTATGATACGATTGACCGCAATCTCAATATTAAAGATGGTTCTCTTCAAGATCCGCTTCTGTTAGTATGCAATGGTACTAAAATATGTGGATACTTTTAATTGTGTTACATACATATACGAATTTGTTAATTTGTTGCCTGGTTTAATTAATTGATTAAAAATATTTTTATGCTAAATGATTTGATTAAGAATATTCAGATGGTATATTCAAGAATAAGTCAGTCAAAATGACTGCCCCCAAACTCCATTGTATTTTTTACAAGAATTCTATAGAAATATTATGATGTGGAAGAATTATTCTTTATTGAAATTTGAAGTTAGAATCTTCTTATAAGAGAAAGCTCTAATCTTTTACGTAGGCTAGACGCTTAGAATATTTAAATTCTTAAATAATATGTACGTAAGACCGGTCACATAATCAAATACAGGGAATCACCCATAAAATATTATTTTCCAAGATTTTAACGGCATTTTACAAAATAGTGCCACTTTTAAGTTTATGACGATTATCTTTTATTAAAAACAATGGGAGCTCAACACTCTTTTTGATAAGACATAGATAAATAGTGCATTACGCTACTAGTGAGCAAAATAGGTGATTCTCACACGAGTCGATTTTATCACCCGAGTGAAGCGATTGGTATTTTGCTCACTAGTGAAAAGTGTGGTATTTTGCTCACGCAAAATAGGCTCCGAAAATCGAATTTCGCTCGCCGCGTTGGAAAAAAGTATATATCTTTTTAATAACAAAAACAATGTGAGGCTATATATATATATATATATATATGCTGATCATTATTAGAGATGTAACACTCATAATTCTTATAATTAAAATGGATTTGTAGATAATGGCAGAATGCAGCTGCAAATCTCCCCGCATATCTCTGAAAAGGAAGAACAACACCAATGTTTCTGAACGAGATCAGCTAACCGATTCGACATCTGTTTATGATCCAGCATTAGAAATCGAGACTTACAAGCTCCAGTTATTATTGATCATCGTAAAACGAGCATTAGAGGATAACTTAACTATAAAATTTAAAAAAGTAAGTGATGAAGTCGTTATTAATACATCTGATATTTCAAATCGTTGCCATTTTCAATTAATCATTGCTATCACCGGAATAAAATCTATGACAATCAAACGAATCAGAAGATTCAATAAATTAATTCACAATGCCTCTTTTTCACAATTAGCAACATCAAACCTAATTGTTTTAACAAACTTAGATTGTAACGCATTAAATGAATATGAATATATTCGAGATAGATTACCAAGTCTAGCCAATCTAGAGAAAATATTTACATTTGAAAATGCAATCAATTGCGAATTTTATAATCGCTTAAAGGCCAATAAAGAATCGGATGCTAACGGTAATTGTAAAAATTTAAGTATTTTTCGTCTGAATTTTGCTGACAAAAAAGATTTCAACATTATAGTAAGAAAAGAAATTGGTGAACATTTCAATTTTATCCACGAAGAATCGTTAATCGATACTATTCAAGAAAAACTTTTAGTACATGACTTTTCACAACGTGATAACGATTTCCTGCAGACATTAAGAAGTATAATTGATGAGAAAGCACTTATTTTACTTAAATTTATAGAAATATTTAAATCATTAATTTGGTATGGTGCAGATACCCAATCTGAAATATTATTTTTAAATATAATCAATTATTTACAGCTATCAGGAGCATCTATTTTGGCGACTCTTGAATTGACTGAAACGGATGAATTTACAAAACTTCTATGTAACATGTTAAGACATAAAAAAATTATACAATGTATAAATTTCCTAAATTTGGTAGAAAATCCAGAGCTTATACGTTCGTCCTTGATACGCGTTAGCATAACTATGAATATAGATCTTCTTGATTATATTCTGTCTTCTCATACAAGTGCCAATTATAATTCCGATCAACTACATGTAATAAAATGGTTTACAGAAAATCTTTATGATGAAGTGGAAAGTGATAAATTGGAGATTATCCTTGATTATTCCATTAAGTGCAATAACTTTCCAATGTTAAACTACTTTATAGACAAGTATTCCGGCAAACATGCTCAGTTCTTTAAATATTGCCTTAAAACTAAAAACCGTCCAGCGATTGAGTATTTATGTAAGAATCATAAAAATGACATAACAGACAGTGAAAACTCTGAATTGCACATAGCATGTGAAATAAAAGGGATAAATATTGATGTTATTGATTTGCTTTTCGAAATCTTAGATACTATCAATATCAACGCGAAAAATATTAATGATGAGACGGCAATCTTCTCTGCTATTCGCACTGGCCAGCCACTGGATTTCATAATACATTTACGTAAGAAAGGTGCTGATTTTGAGGTTCAAAATAAAGATGGACAGTACATACTTCAACTAATAACAAATGAAGTATACGATTGCGAACAAATAAAAGCAATTACATTTTATTGTGTGCAGCAATTTAAGGAGGTTCATCAGGTTTAGAATTAACAAACAGATTTTGATGAAATTATAAATACAAGTTTATTATTGTATATTAAACAACGGGTTGAATTTTTAAGTTATTTAGTACCCTTACTAATGAGATATTATGTGCGCTTCAAAGTTTAACAAGTAATCGTATAAATGTTAAAATCAACGATTATGTTTTAAAGATAAGAGAGAAATTTGTAGAATATAACTCTAACAATGAATGTAGTAAATCAATAAAATTCTATTGGATACCATCACATTGTGGAATTAGAGAAAATGAGGCTGCTGATCAATATACCAAAGAAGCTGCTATCTCAGAAAGTCTAAATGTCAAAAATTTACCGTTCACTGATTTTTATGAAAGTATTAAAAAACAAATGTATGACAAAAATCATCAATACCTTAATAACCCTACTCATAATACTGGTCAAACTTATTTTCGAAACTATGATAACAATAAACGACAAACCTGGTACAACAATCATAAATTCAGTAGAGAATTTATCGTTTCTATAAATCGAATGAGATCAAATCACTACCACTTAGCAGCTTCGTTGGCCCAATTAAAATTTATCGATGATCCCAAATGTAAATGTGATAATAATTATGATGAAAATTTGAATCATATACTATTTCAATGCAAATTATATAATGAACAAAGGGCTAAACTTATAAAAAATCTGCAGAAAATGAAGCTCTATTCACCGTATAATATAGAATCTCTTTTTGGGGTACATTTTTGGGGTTGTGTTGTACTTTCTGTTTAACGAGTACAAGAGTACAATTTTGTTTGAAAGTGCTTATTTTTTAATTTTATTACGTAACATAATAACTAATTTCATCTTTTCTACGACGACATGATTTTTGACATTTGGTACACTGGATAATAAATGTCATTGAACTCACTTGCGAATCTTTGAGGCCCAGTTTCTCGGCCAACTTCTTGCGGTCCGGCTTGCTTATGTACTTCTGCAGTTGAAACCTCTTCTCGAGGCCCCGCCTCTGTAGGTCCGAGAAGACGGCGCGACGCATCATACCGCGACGGGGCTTGCCTCTAGCGCTACCTGCCCACGGGAAGCCGAGACTCATGCCCGTGAGTTCGCCGAGGCTGCCTTGCATGCCACCCGGGAAGCCAGCGCCTGCGCCCGGACCTCCGAGCTGGTGATTCCCACCGCCTGGACTGGCCACTGTCAACCCCCAAAACCAAAGTCTCCTTAGTGCATTGTATTTTCTTTGACTCTATACCGATACCGTCTCTTGCTTGTATGGCTAATTAGTTAGGAAAGTACATGAGCATTACGGCTACGCGATTAATTGGAATTCTGGGATAGGCCTTCTGGTATTCAATTACTTCGATGAAATAAAAAAGTGTGACTATCTCAGTGTTGATAACTCAGATCGGCAACGATCATGGATAAGTTTCAAAATAGGTAGTATAACTATTGTTCATGATATGCTTTAATTCATGACTTGCGATTTAGAAAATATTAATTGTCTATGTAAAGTTATAAAAATGTTAATAAAAAAAAGAATAAAGCTGTGCTTATTTTGAAAGTTATATTTTATCCATTTTCTTTCACATACCACATGTATTATCCTTACCAGTTAAGGAAACCATACGGGACAAACCGATTTTTTGCTTATCAAAAACGATGCTTCGAAAACTGACAATTCAGCGTGAAATAACAAAATCAACATCGTAATTTAGCCAATTATTAATTTAATAGTTCGCTATTTAAGAGAATAGCTAACGATAATCGATACATCGTTTGGGTTGCAGTCATTGATCTTAAATTTAAGACATAGTCTATAACGAAATGAAATTTTCACTTTCTGAAAGTGACACTCCCCCTTTCTCTATAATAAACCATACGTAATATTTCTAAATTGTTAATGCATTGTAGAAAAAAAACGACCTTATCGTTCGTGCAACTAAGGGCTGTTTTGAAAAATGTCTTTATCGACCTCTACATGCCATGGGAAATGGTGTCGCTGAAAAATAATAAGTTTTATTACAACCCAGAACTTTATGTGTCGACGTTTGCGAAATCATTTTATACAAGTTCCTTATCGAGGAATCAAATACTAATGCCTCGATAAGGAGCTCACAATAAAATGTGCTCGACACGTCGATAATATAAAAATCTGTATCGCGGTAAAACTGACGATTTTATAAAACCTCTTTCTAAACTTTTATATCACTTCGCGTATACTCTCCTTGATCGGCAATATCAGCTATCGATGTAATTCCAGCATTTCCAACCGATAAACGCGCCGCGTAATATCCCGAAGCTGATAAAAGCGAGGCTAAACAATATTCCAGAGTTGAAAAAAACTCTGTCGCAAGGGCAAAATCCGCGCCGATCGTAATAGCAAAAAGTCTGACAGCCGTTGGCGATCTTCGCATCGCAGCTTGCATTAAACCGCCCTCGCATTCGTTCATTCGCACATCTATACATATACACTGTATACAATGGACCCAGTGGATATGTGCAGGCAGTCGTTATTTCCGCGGCTTCGAAAAAAAGATCTCCGCGCGTTCGGTGCGCACACCGTGTGCGGACGAGATCGCGTCTATTCGCTCCCATATATACATATATACGGTCAATTGAATCCGCGCCTATATATACGGAACACGGACACACGGACACAGACGCATAACGCATAGACGCGCGGGCGCGAGCGGAATTTCATCCGGCCAATATTGCCAAGCTGAGCATGACAATATCATCGCGCGGGTGCACGCGCCGGTTATGGGCGCGCGCGCCAACGATACCGAATGATATTTCCACCGAGCGCACTTGTTGCTCCCCGGCCGGCGTCTAGCACCTATATACATATATATGCACGAGCTCTCCTGAATGCATTCTCTTGCAAGGCCGCTCTCTCTCTCTCTCTCTCTCTATCTCGTTGACGCGATACTCCATATATACAGTGCCGCACGCGTTACGCGCCCGCGCCTCTGTGTACAAGTAGTGTGTACTGATATAGGCGAGAGAGGCAGAGAGAGTGTATATGGGCACGAGCCTGCACACACACGCGGACACAATAACACGGCGATGCTGCAGCGGCGGCGGAGGCTTCTCTCGGTGCACTTCATGAGCACTCCATGTCCCGATGTCGGGCCTCCATTGTATCCATATAGGACGCGTGTGTGTGTATTACGAATATATATATATAGACGGGAACGCGTGCACGTGCGTCGAAAGTCGAGAGAGAATGTGTGTGAGCGCGTGATAATGTTGCACACGTGGGATCGGTTGCCTGGCAGTGGAGCTTCGTTTCAGCTCGATGCGTAGATGCACGTGGGGAAGAACAAGTGTAAATACCTGTGTACGTAAGCGCGAACCCCCGCCGACTGGACTATATCTCCAATTTTCACATGTGTATTCGTGGATTCGAATCATCGCCCTTTGAGCTTGGGTTGTCGTTGAACGATGGCAAGTCAATGGGTATGCGCGGTGGTTGCTGCTGCTATACCGCTTCGACCGTGAATTCAACGCGCTCGATCTGTCGTGACTTTTAGAATGTTATTACGCTCGTTTTCTTTTTTTCTCCCTCGATTTTTATTGGATTTTATTGAAAGGCTTTTTTTTTTCTTTTTCCATAGTGGAATTGGACCTATCGAGAGTAAAAATTAGATTTAATATGCGTTTTCTTTCTTTTTTTGTTTTTCATACATTGCAAAAGTCCACGACATTGTCTGTTCCTGCATTTCGTTGCGCGAGTATTTATAAGCGAAATACCACCGAAATTGCCATACTACATTTATGTTTCTAATAATCCTAAACTCATCGTAACGCTGACCAGAGCTATAAAGACTGCCTATAAATATCAGCCACGAGAAGCCTCGGCTTCTTCTCCCACCTAATAAGATTCTGCTTATCGCTATACCCACCAGTCAAGTAAGGAGACCGGCATCCCAAAAGCTGATGCAGAGTGTGATGAGCGTTGGGCGGCAAGGGATGCTGCGGCGGATGATGACCCGGATGAGGCGGATGGTGCGGATGATACGCCGCCGGCCTAGCTATCGGCTTGGCTATGTTGTAACCTGTTGAGTTCTGTAGATTGTGGAGGAATGCCGGCAGTGCCCCCGGTGGTATGCCCTGGAAGTGATCTGCAACAAAGAAACGACCAGTTTGAGTGATAGGTACATGTCGTTGATGGCTCGTCGGACGCTCGCTAACCAAGTTTAAGGGAGGGAACGAGGAAGTGATTTGTACATTGGAAGAACGAGTGATCGACCGAAAATGCGATGTACATTGAAACGGTGTGTATCGGGTAGAATTTGATTATAAGCGTTATAAGTGGTTAAGAAGGTTGAGTATAAGGTTTAGCAATGTTTGATTAACGGTAAAAGCGTAGTTCTTTGTACTTAAGCAAATTTCATCCAAGACACTAGCGGAATCTACTTGAGTAATCTGAATAAATTTTCACTGTATAGCTTTACGGTCAGTTGCATACTTATATTTATTTTTAATTAATCACAATCTAAATTCACAGGATATAAAAGTATTTTTTATTTTCAAAGTTACTCAAGTATAGCTCGAGGTAAATCAACGAGTACAAAGTAAAGTATAATGTACGAAAAATGTATACAATACAAGTTTCGCCTCGAGCGTTAATATATCCAAATTTCTTGGCGTGCGTAATTTAATAACGCGTGTACCAGCCCCTCGTCCAAAGAAGATTCGTGCTCTCTTGAACAGCTCAGGGTGTTTCGAGCTTTACGACGATCTCTGCACACCTCGACGCCCTTATAGACGCCCGAGAAGCAAGAACATGGCTTTCCACAATTTTGGGCAATTAACTTACGCGACGGTGCGCTCAATGCGACTGAACGAGTCTTAACGTTTAATATGAAAGATAGTTACTGCGATTTACTTTGTATTTTGTATTAACTACAATCATTATGTGAATCCTTTTTAACTTTTAAAGTTAAGGCTGATTAAAGATAATTTAAGATTCAAAACTTATCTTAAATTTTGACTTATTCTAAAACTTTTAATTTGTTACTCTTAGTTCAAAAAGTAAGGAGCGACGCTTTTACGATTGGGAAATGCGTGACTCGCTCATTTTTATTTAAAAAAGTAAGTTTACTTTTTTATCAGGGATAGGTAGTCATTCTATCGTTTTAAAAAATCACAATTATTTCCGCTTTTAGTTTCACTCGTTTTAGTACTCAGACCAGTCAGACCAGAGGGCGATTCCATAATTTTATGAAATAAAAGAATAATGTTAATTTGCGTTTCAATTTTTAAATAAATTACGTAATGCAGCAACTGAAAATTAATATAAATGGCGTATTAATTAAATTATGTAGTTATAAAACAATAATACATTTATTATTACGAATGCTTTAATTTTCTTTGTCGTTATAATTATCTTTTTAATATTTCTTAATTAGTACCAATAATTAAATTCATTGCTCAAGGATATCTCATTATGCTAATTAATTTAATTGTTTTTCATTCAATAAAAAGTAACGATCGTATATTTTTAAAACAATTCATATAAACATGAAAAACCGCTACCAACATATTGACACTTAGTTTTCTCAAATTTATTTTGCTGCTGCTAAAATCATTGTGCAAATTTAACTATTTACATTTTTTATATAACCTACTTCTATTTCAAAATTTTATCAAGTTATAGTATATTTTGGCTTTGTGTTTCCTCATAAAGAAAGCTTTGTAGGTAATGATAAAATTTTTTTTCTTCAAAAAACGAAAGAAGAGAATTTTTTAAGCATTTTTACATAAGATTAAGCGATTATCTTTTCATGTATGTGTGTGTGGGTGCGCATGAATATATCTCAGAACTGGATAGACTGATTTTGACGTTTGACCTCTTATTTTTTTGTTTTGTTTGTTGCATTAACGCTGAAAAATAACTTTTTTTATTTGATTAATTGCTTTTGCTTTATGATGAAACCCACCGCTTTTAATATTAAGTTCCTACATACTTTTGGTAATTCTTTTGTTATTTACGTAAAAGTCGTGTTTTGATATATATGCTGGTTTTTCGTAAATAATAATTATTGAAATTTAATAAAGTTTTTTCAAGACAAGGGTTGTTATGGACATTTAGTATATTATGCACTTAGGAAGAAACAAACTTGGACATTCCAGAACTCGTGTAAATTCACATCTGAGCCGAAGGCGAAATGTGTACTTTATGCGCTGGTATGAGGAAAAATTCATTTAATTTCTAATTGATTTCTATGCCCATTATACGAGAAAAAAATTTATTTGTGAAAAAAATCGCATTTGTTTGTGATCGGGTAACAGGTATAAAAATGAATTAGTATTTATGAAAAATCATATGCACTTAATATTTGTATACTTCTCGTGATAGTTCGTTTTTTAGCTAATTCAAAAGAAATTTTAAATTTAAATAAGTTATTTAATAAGTTATTGCTTTATTCATGTTTTAGTTTTGTTTTAATTCTTCATATAAATTATTTTAATTTTTTTCAAATTTAATAATTAAATTTTTTGTTATTAATTATTCTTTTATTAGTTTTTCTTCTAATGTTCTATTTCACCATTATAAAGTTCCCTCTTTTATATAAGAAATAAAACAGAGCCCTAAATTCTAGTATTAATATTTGTGAAGAAAATCATATTATGTTAAACTTTTTCATCTATAGTTATACAAGAATGTTAATATAAATATATTAGGATTATCACATTATTTACTCAAAAATCACCCGATCTGGGAGTTTCTTCCAAAAACCCGATTTTTCGGAAAAATTTGTAGAAGCTCATTGGTCGTTAACTCGCATATTAAAACGAAACGTGTCAGCTCTATAAACCGCACACCAGGTCATCAACAAAAGACCCCATTACTTTATTGTCTTTTTATTATTGCTGTTACATTTTCGCTTTGCGCCGGTTTGCACCGCTTACGCGTACATTCATTTTCGCGCAACGCAATTTTTAAAGCCTTCCGTCGTCTCGTCAACGATAAATTAATTTTTCATACCGCCCAACAAAAGTACATTCGTGCGTATCGTACACTAAAATGCTTTGCACGCCGATCGCACTTGCTGTTCTTATATAGATCGTAAAGAATCGTCAAAACATCAACGACCATTATTCGTTAAAAAGAAAGAGGAAAGCTAATAAATGAAACGGTGTTTACTCACGAGCTCGAGCAAGAAAACATCCGAGTGGTTAAAAAACGAGTGTCCATATTCGCTAAACATCTGCAAGGCAATCGAGTGAGGAACTTGAAAAGCCGCGGCGATCGACAAAAGAGCAGCTAAAACTTAATGAAAGCATCCTAAACAAACACATCGTGCGTAAAGGGAGAGTCTATAAAAACGCGATGGACTGTATACATACGTTGCTCACGCCTCATATCACGACAAACCATCACAGCGTATATAGGTACGTAGTGTAGTTCGTAATTGAAGTATTCTTTGCGAGACACAAGCTGCAAAATCAAAATGAAAGAGGAGCGAAAGCTTATGTAGGTTGTGCCTCGAGATTCCCATCGTAGGTCGAAGGTTATGGACGACCCTCTAATCCTTAAGAATAACCAAGCGCGCTTGATAACTGGCTGGTCGAGGAGAGACGTTATATGGTTGAGCTCGAAGAGGATCAATAAGGCGTGAAATTTAATCGGCGATCGTGCGAATCTACTAGAATTTATGGTACTTTGCGTCACATATATATATATATGTGTTATCGGACGAACAAAAATAGTATAAAGTTTCGCGGACTCTGACCATCCATTGTTACTGGATATCTTGTATGTAACTTAATTCTCAAACTTCACAATCCATCAGCTCGATCACTTCGAAATCTGATTTCACGAAAATTATACATGTAGTATACGTCAATGCAACTCTTTCACACAACAGCCAAGCAAATACACAACTTGTCGGAGCTGTAGCATGTATACACTCGAGATGATCCAAAACCGTCGTCAACCGTTGAAGAAAACTCGAGATCAAACATATATATATATATACATATAGAGACGCAGACAACTGTAATAACATAGCCGACGGCTAGGATATGGGAAATAAGGCGCAAAGTAGGGCGGATTTAAAAAGCCGATTTTCATTCAGTGTTTCCGTCGGAGCCGCACAAGAGAGAGAGAGAGAAAGAGACAATTCACACACAAGTATATATATATAAGCGATATAGTCTCGCGGCTGCTCATTGGTCGGATATGAAAACAATGATAAAAGGCGATGAGTATTTTATGGTACTATACGTATAGCCGGGCCACCGTAACAATGGGAGATGATGCTCTCTTCTCGTTTCTCCTGGCTTTCTTTCCTCTCTCTTTTTTTAGCCCTGCACTCGCGCAGCTAGTACCGTATACACGCGTAATGTGCGTACCTAGTATAGAGAGGCTTTGTGACGCGACGCGACCGGGTCTGCATTGTCTGGTCTATACACGCACTATACCGAAAAGCCCGATAGGGATGGAGCGAGTGTATATAGAGCATATGAGCCTCCATTATTTTATTATTTTCAAACACGTCTATTCCTTTTCGACGACGCGCGCCGCGTACCCAGTGGGCGTGGCGCGCTCCCTCTGAACGGCGAATAGGTTATGTGCGGTGGTAAGGAGAGAGAGAGAGAGAAAAAACATTGACCCTCTTCGGACCAACCCCTTTGCGGTAGACGGGAGAGTGTAAAACGGGTCATTGTTGCGCGAGAACGCCAGACGGTCGGTATACGGATTCTTCCGAATATACCCAGAGAGGATTTGCGATGGATATCTCCGTTCTTCTTCTTTTTTTTTTTTATTGTCTTCGACTCTCCTACTTTTTTACGCGCGAGTAGATGTAGGTATATGGGTTGAGCGAGAGTTTATGAATTATCGCTGGGTTTAGTGGGAATGTTGGCACGGTTGGCGATGATTAATTGAGATTCGGTGAGGAGGTGTGAGCGAATCTTTCTCTTTGGAGTGCGATCCTCTATTGTGGCATGGGGTGGGTTTTTCGATAATGCGTGTAATGCAAGCCTATATATATCATCTCGAAGTATGATCTCGAGGAGTCACGACGACTGTTTATAACGTTGCGGCAACGATAATTCATGAGTTGTTGTAGTACATCGATTGAAAGAAATGTAATACGATGATGGCATTGAACTTCATTCGTTTCAGCCATTTTGGCAAACACTATAATTCGCTGCCTCTTTTTAGATTGCAGAGACTGAAGTTCACTATTCTTGGTGAGAATTAACTTTCGCGAGAATCTAAATTTTCCCTCTGCTGTTTTACTACTGTCGAGTAATTTTATTACACTAGCAATATCGTGATCAGTAAGATTCAAAACCTCATCTACAGTACAAGGAAAATGTACTTTCCCCGGTAATCTATAATACGACTGTGCCTAAACATCTCGATGATGAAAGAAATTTGCGCAAATTCAATCGACATTATTCCAAATAATCTAGCAATCCACACGCATCACGTCGAAACGGTATACAACACGTCCTCTGATAATAGTTCATCTTCCCTCTCCGAAAGCCGCGAACGCGAAACTAATTTTCTAATAAACCGACGGACCTCCTCCTCTCAACCTCTCGACCCATCCCATTCGCAATGGGTTAATATCTCATCCGCGCGCGTAATATAATACAATATATATAATACACATCCGCGAGCGTACAGTTGCGCGTCCGCGCTGATCATTTTAATCCATGCCACGTACCGCGTGTCCGGCCTCATTATCATCATAATAACAATACGGCAATATTAATTCCCCGCGTGTATGTGTGCGCGTACACTCCTCTCTCTCTCTCTCTTTCCGCTCTCGCTTCGGATTTTACTTCGATACAGCTCACTCTCTCTCTCTCTCTCTGTCTCTGTCTCTCGGTCGCGCAATTTCTCTTTCGGCGCGGGAGCAAATGGCAGCGAAAACGCTATCCGAAAACCATTACGCCGGCTGTCGCTCGTCTCTCATCTTCATTCTCCCGCTCTCTATCTCTTTCTCTCTCCACCTCGTCCACACACACACACGCAAGAGCTGTACTCTCTCTCTCTCTATACATATATAGAAGCGCGCGCGCGCTCCTCTCGCTCGTTGCCAATCACTTTTTCGCGCAATTATATTTCACCGGTGTACGTATTTCGACATGACGTTTAAACAGCCGCTCTCGAGAGCTGCTCTCGTGGTCCACACGTGTGTGTGTGTGTGTGTGTGTATGTGTCGAGCGCGGGGGAGGCAATACGAGAGAGAGAGAGAGAGCTGTAACACATGCACGTGGCACAACCGGTCAACGCGCACCTCCGCGCTTTGTGCCATGCGCGTGTGTATATTGCACGTTAACGCCGACCGTATATATACTTTCTGCGGCCGAGTCTGCATAAATACATTTTGCGTCGGGACGCCCGCAGTCCGGGCCTCGAGTGCAAAGGATAAAGTCGAAAGTTTATGCGGCCAGACTCGGCTGGTGCAATACATGCGGCGACCGCGTATACGCGAGATTAGAATCGTAATCGCAACGAATCTACGATGCTGCGTCGCTGCACCTGGGATTTTAGCCCATCTGATATATATTCGGATTTTTCACATATGAGCATTCCTGTAATTAGGTATACAAATTCATGCCGCAATACCGTAAGAAACAAAATATCAATTCTTTATAGAGATTGAGAAAGGGACCGTCGTCACATGTGAAAAATGACTTGTAGCCCGAGTGAAGATTAATGTTGGAAAAATAGAAATAATTTTGATTGACTGAATGGTATTGAATATGAACCTGATTGGCTAATGCGAGTCCTATGTACATAATAATCATAGAACTATATCTACAGTTATATTTTGAGACTGAGCAGGGATGGTATTCAATGTTAGTTTGATCTAAATCTTAAGACTTTTCTGAACTCACCAGAGATGTAGTCTTGTAAGATTCTTCAAGGCTTACGGATCATCCAAATCAACTAAGTACTTACAAGACGACCAGGAATATGGGTCCTGGATTTTCTTAAGCTCTCAGGAAAGACTTTTGGCACTGATTAATATGAGATCGGGGCGAGGGGCCACTCACTCGGTAATCATGTAAAAGAATTCTTGCGTTTCCATACAAGATTTCCAAAGATTTCCAAAGATTACCAAGGATTACTTAGGATTACTCGGATTACTCGGATAAATTTTTTCGCAAGAAAAATGTCTAAATGTCAACATACACTGAATTTGGT
>UELU01140017.1:158824-175795 GCA_900490025.1 Megastigmus dorsalis | reverse complement strand
ACAAATCCGACAAATCTAAGAGTACGTGCGAAAATTCCTCGTACCCCCGTCCTTTTGTCGAATACATATTTATATAACACGTGTACGGGTCTATACATAGCCTCGTATACACACGTGTTTGGCTACTCTTGCGCAACGTAGGAATTGGATGCCCCCGTGTGTATGTGTGTGTGTGTGTGTGTGTGTGTGTGTGTGTGTGTGTGTGTCCGTTTTTGTGATGGAGGAGAGCAACTCGGGGCGAGAGAGATTTTAGTAGGCACGTCGTCGTTCGCCATTGTCGCGTGCTTTTGTCGTCCCGTGTACAGTTCCACCGCGTCCCGCGAGCGCAGAGTCGGCAAATTGTATCGTCTTTTTCGGGGGGACACGTCTATTGCACATGCACCCAAAATTCTCTCTCTCTCTCTCTCTCTCGGCTAAAGTGGGCGGACGAACGAACGTACGACTCTGAAGAGTCGTACTGCAGGGGTTTTCTCTCTCTCTTTCTCTCTGTGTGTGTTCTATACTTGCATGTGCATACGAAACTTTGCATTCAGCGCAGAGAGGCAGCGTTACGATTTTGGTGAATCGGTATAAGTAGCTGTGCGGCAGCGGCGGCGGCGTCGGTGGCGCTGGCTCCGGAGTTTTACGTGCGCCAGCGTAAATCTTGACCCGAGCGCACATCCTGGAGCTGTAAGTTTCGGATGCGGGTCAGTAACGCCGGAATTTTAATGCCGCGAAACTGTGCAAGGTGTGCATAGTAGCGTTGCCGTCGTCGCTACGCCGCTGCTGGACTTAGTTAACGAATCGCTGTTGACCCGATGCTTACGGCTGTTTTATTCAAATGAGGAAAAATGGCTACGTAGAATTTTGCAATTTATATGAGTTGGGCTGAAAATATCTAGAGAGAAATCCTTTCTTCCTTTTTCTTTTTTGGCTGTAAACTCAATTAATCGTTTATTAATATAGGGAAACTATGAGTGACGCAAATGCAGTACTTTAACCAAGTAAATTATTATTTTCTTGTCAGTAGTGCACGTAAAATAATTTATTACTAAGATCGGTATATGTATTGTGAATTGTTCATTTAGTACAGCAGCAGAAAATTATTAAATATTTTATTCCAATTGTTAGCGTAACCTATCGAGAATGATAAAACACATTCATGGCCACTTGTATCGAGAACTACGCAAATTTTGTTGTACAAACATACATTGCTCGCGGCGATTGATAGAGAAAACCGAGCAAGTAAAATAATCGGCGGAAAAACATAACGTCCCCAAAGCGCAACGGCACAAGACCGTGAACGCTTTCGCCGCAAGCACGACAATCAGGTTAACCGGTAAAGAGGAAGAAGTTTCGGCCGCGAGAGGGGAACATCAATTAAAATAGAAATTCCCAGCGTCTACTTGCGCCTCCCGCGTCTTCTTCTTCTACTACTTCTCCTTCGTGGCCCCGGCACGCAGCCGGTGTAAATCATTCGACCGAGTCAATTATAAATTGCTGGATTTCCACGAACGTTTCGCGGAATCAAATTGTCGCGAATTCATGTGCCAGCCGCTCTTTAACTTTCATAGTCCCTCTCCCTCTCTCTCTCTCTCTCTCTCTCTCTCTCTCCCTCGTGTTGGATATTGTTGTTGTTTTACAGTTGCGGAGGTTGAGAGGAAGGGGGCAATTGTGAAAGCCTCTCTCGCTCATCGCACGCGCACCATTAGTTTATCGTTGAATAAACTGTCGGGCTTTCTTCTCCCTTCGCGTAACGGCTTTTTGTGCGTCTCGTATACCTACTCGTCGCCGAGGTCGCAGCCTATTGACTTTTCTGTCGCTTGTAAAATGCGACGTTTAAAGCATCGCTGAATGGATATTCTGAACTTGCTCGTTTCGTTTATCCTTGAAATTATTTATTTGAAAAATTCTCGGAACCTTGAAATATTATTTATGTATTATTCACGGCGAAAGATGCTCTTGTCAAAATTACGATAGTATTTTCTAATTGAATCCGCGATTGACAAAGGACAACAAAAATTACTCTCTTTCACTTTTGACAGTCCGTGAATCGATTAAAGAACACCATTGCAATTTTTATTCGAGCATTTCTCTCCACACGGAGAAAAAGGATGTAACAATATTTAAGACGAATATACGAAAAATTACTATGTTGCGTACCAAAGCTGTACTATACTCATTTTATAGAGATTTTTCTGATGTTCATAACAAATATTACTATTCAACATAGTAATTTTTTAGAAATTTATAGCCAAAATTACTATGTCCATAGTATTATGAACATAAGAAAAATCTCATTAAAATGAGTATATATCACAGCTTTGGTACGCAACATAGTTATATTTCGTATATTCATCTTAAATATTGATACATCATTTTTCTCCGTGCAGTAAAAATTAAAGAAATGAAAATAAAAATTTATGTATGGGAATAAATAACAGTAGTATTATGGTAAATTTTACCAGGTTTTTATGAAAATTTACTGTACTCGTTAGTAACTTCTCTCGTGAACTATTACGATTGAGTTACAAAGCACTATTGCAATTTTCACTATAGTGCTTTTTTCCGTGTACGCAGTATACATTTAAAATCACGATCGTATACATGCTACCTGGCATAAGTGCACCGCATGAAAAATTCAAACCGCGTAACAATGGCCTCGTCCCCCTAGATTCGTCCAGGAGAGCTCCATCACTGACAAATGGCCGATAAAGCAAATAGCCCGGATTAATACTCTCTCGAAACGTCAGCAGTCCATTGAGAACTGCAGCTGAAGCACCGGAGCCTCGGCTAGAGCAAGATATAGAAAGAGAGACTCTCGTCAAATTGACGCCGCGCGCGCGCGCGACCGAACGAGCGTAGAAAAGACACTTCCCAGCTTCGTACACCGAAATCGAATTAACGACTCTCCGTTAAGCTCGAGAGAGCAGATCCTCCCCCTTTTCCTGGCACAGAGAGATCGTCGCCGCTCTACACACACACACACGCGCGCGCGCGCGCTCTAAAGTAACCGCGAGTCCTGCTTTATGATCTCGTAGAGGGAAGCGGTCGGCAACTCTCTCTCTCTCTCTCTCTCTCTCTCTCTTACCGCTAATAAGGGATATAACCATCGCTGTATAACCGCTGCACACTTTGCCGGGGTCCCGCGCCCGCCTCTCTCTCTCTCTTTCTCTCTCTTTTATATGGCAATCGCGGACATTTGCATAAATGCGCTGCCGCACACGAGGCTCGCGCGCGCGCGCAAGCGGCCAATGCAAATTATTCGCTGCGCGAGTGGAAAAAGGCGCGATTATACAGAGACTCTCTCTCTCTCTCTCTCTCTCTCTCTCTCTCTCTCTCTCTCGTTGGGAGATGTAATAATAATATGCGCGGAATGCTAACTTTCACGGGGATTTAATTTGCTTAAACCTCGACTTCTCCCATTCTCTCGCTCTTCTCAAAATTGCCTGCGATGCAGTCCCGACGGTCATGCTCTCTTTTGCACGCGCGCAACTTTTTTCTGTCTGTTTAAAGACGATTTTATCTCCTAATGTATAATTGATTGCCATATAAGGGCATGTAGGATTTTGTCATTGGCTTTTCTTGCTCCGCGCGAATTATTCAAATTTTGTAGACTAAAAGGTGAGCCGCTGGCGTCGAAACGTTTGTCGGCCTGGTAATATTTTACTGCAATGTTAATGTTTGTACACCATTCGTACTCGGTAATGATAATGTGACGGTGAAAAAGTATATACGATGGGTACAATATACACAGCAAATATTATTCCTGCCCAATTGGAAGTTTAAATATATAATTATGAATTTTCATCGGTTAATCCGATACGATTAAGTGCAAACGCTCATAATTATAGTATATATAAGTCGGTATATAAACAGCTCTGCGATCTCTCGCTCGGCTATCGTTAATTTTGTAGCGATAAACTTTTTATAATCACTCGTGTACACTTTCGCACTAGTATCCCTACAATATCGCTCGCCCACACACACACACACACACACACATATATATATATATATATAGAAATGGTAAACACGAACGATTGTACAAGCGTAGCCGGCAAATAGCGATATTTCATTATTTACGACTGCATCTTACAATGTTTAACAGCAATAACTCGCGCGTGTCCTGATAAATAGAGGGAAAAAGAGAAAACGCAAGCGATATCCATCCGATCCATCATAACAACGGCTTTGGTAACTCCGCAGACGCAAAATCCAGACGCAGGAATTTAATATACCTTCAGTCTTACAACCGGCCCCGCGACCTTCTTTTCCTCTCTCTACCTGAATACTTTCTCTCTCTCTCTCTCTCTCTCTGCTTTCACGAAGCTATCGATAAGAAAAGCTCTCGCGCCGGCGTATCAATAACAAATTCGTCAGACGCACAAAGAACTCGGAGGTAATCCGTCGGAATCGAAGATCGATCGGGTAGTACACATTGAATTCAAGAGAGAGGAATTTCTCCGATCGCTCATGATTAGTCTCTTTATGCGTGTGTGTGTGTGTGTGTGTGTACGAAGACGCGGTGTTGGCCGAAAACTTGGAAAACCATCCATCATTCGAACGCCTTCCGCTTAATAAGTTCAGCCGAAATTTCTCCTTTAATTAGCGTCTGCTGCTGGGAGCAACTGGCGCGCGAAAGAGAGAGACAGAGAGCCCGATCGATGATTTAAGACTTGTCATTTTATCGATCAAGCCGAGCCGCGAGCGCACACGTCCCGCGAAACTTGCGTTATTTATTTTCCCTCGGTTCGGAATTTACGGTGACGCGCACACACCCGCATGAATATGCATCTGCGATCCCGTAATTTATTACTAGGATCGTTCTTTGTTTTTTTCCTGCCCTCGTCCCCTGCTTTTTTGAGTATACGCAATTTGGTTTTTGTGTTTGACGAAAGGATAAATAACGACTGGCCGATTTGCATCGAAGGCTCGTCAAGATTCCTCTTGCGTTTTGAAACCTCGAATATTTTAATGACCTTTCTTTGGCTTGTAAGAGAAAAAAGCTTTATTCAAATCAATAACACACTTTACGTCGAATTGCCATATTCGCTTTGCAGCGAGCGAATTAACGATCGATAATTCAAAGGTTAAATCGTCCTATATTTTAAAAAGTGAAACCACCATCCTAATCACTACGATTCTTAAATTACGCACGACAGCATTTTCCCTTTCGACCGAGCTTTAATGAAAAATTTTAAATGAAAAAGCACTCCCTCCCCGGCAAATAATATACATGGAAATATTGTAATGAGGATTAAAATTCAGACTGGCCGGGTTATTAGATACATGAGAGGAGAGGGAGAGAGTGAGAGAGAGAGGGAGGCCCAGAGACGAAATAAACAGTTAGCATACGGTGGAAAGAAAGCGAAAGGGCGGCTCCTGCATCACGAGGGTTTCGGGGTGCGAGGTTACGATGGGACGAGATTGCATTAGCATGTTATTGGGAGGTTGTTTACTTCGGGCTAATCACCATCCCTGTCGGCTGCTTTACTCCCCTCTCGAGCGGCGCCCCTACTCCTTGCCTCCCTCTGGCAGAAAGTTATCCGCGAACTTTGCATGTCGAGTTCTCACGAGGCACCTCTCCATCGCCAAGAATCGTCACGAGCACCACATCTTTCGGACACTCTATATGCTTACGGTTTTATCTCGACCTTTCTTTAACGCACTGCGGCTGATGTTTGGATCGGCTTTCACCTAGACTACATAGATGTACTTGATTTACAGTGTAACATGTGAAAGTAATATTTACGATGATGAAATAAGTATATGAGATATCAAATTTTGAGAACTGAGGTGAAAATGATTGCGAATCTTTTGCACGATTAAATTTAATTTAACTGAGATAACTTTTCAGTTTGGAGAAGGTGCTTTTCTGGTCGTAAAGGTTCTATTTCAGGAACACGTTTTCTTTTCTCTTAAACTTTAAATTAGTAGAAATGAAATCAAAAATCTAAAATTTTATATTAATACCTTCTTCTGAGTCTAAACTACACTTACGTGAGAAAAGATAAAAATATCTAACCTTGCAGGCAAAAAATAATTACTATGGAAGAAACCATTATGTTCACCAGATTGAACCCTTTTTGACTTGCAACATCGAGATAAAACCCGTTTTGATTAGTAAAATTCGAGATAGGCCATCGAGGCTACGAAATAATCCTCACCTCGGGTTCCTCTAAATTAGAAAAGTAGAGCTGCGAATCTCATTCGAAAAGTCATTGTTTATCCCTCTTATTCGATTCCGAGGAACCTACTCGCTCTGCTTCTCTTTCTTCTATTCTCAATAGTCCATACAATAACAGTCCTACTTCGCAGATGTTAATTACATTCTGAGTGCTACGCAAAGCTTTGTGCTCGAACACCCACCTCCTTCATTTTTCTTCAAGTGTTTTATTAAAAGCGTAAAAAATGTGCTTCGCCATTATAGTCAAAAGAGAGAGAGAGAGAGAGAGAGAGAGAGAGAGAGAGAGAGAGAGACAGGAGTGAGAGGGGCGGAGAGGTGCAATAACAAGACAAGAAGGTTTCTACTGCAGTGTCGACGGACACAGAGCATTCCGCGAGCCTCGATTCCACTATTCATCTAGCAAAAGTCCTTTCATCCGATCTCGCTCCCGAGCGACGTAGATTCTCTGCCTGGGATTTTATTCCAACTGCAGATGAGAGAGAGAGAGAGAGAGAGAGAGAGATGTAGTGCCGCGTGTCGCGTTAGCGTTAGAATCCGTTAAACATACCAAGAGGGGGAAAGGCTTTATTGGAAGGAAGCGCGAAGTTAATTAAACGAATAAATAACGCAACAAAGAGCGACCTCCTCTCCTACCCTTCCCTTGTGTCGAGAGAGTGAGAGAGAGAGAGAGAGAGTCGAGCTTCCTATCCAACCCTCCGAAGCACGTCTGTCGCTTCACGGCCCTTTTCCACTTGTACGATCCGCTTTCAGAGAGAGTGAGAGAGAGGGAGTAGAGCGCGCGCCATCGCCATGTTCCACCAACTTCCTCCTCCCTTATATCCTGTCGCTTCCGCCTTCTCCTACGCTCGGCTCCTCTTCTCCTTCTCCTTCTCCGCGTTTAACGCTTCATTTGGACGAATAGTTTCTCTCCCACGAGTATACGAGGACAAAAAGGAACACGTCAAGGTGCGCGCGACACTTGTCATTGATCATGCGTGACTCACTAGTCCTGAGCATACCGGACAAAAAAAAAAGAGAGTAACGATCGACGACAGGAGTAACGGTCTCCAAGACATCTCCATAAATTAATATTGATCCTTCATTGTTGAATTGATAAAACTGCAATAATTATACACCCTGAGGTTGTGGTCCAAACTAATATTAATGAACTTGCTTACCTTGATATTATTACTGGGTATGGAGATGCAGATATACAGGAGGGGGGGACAGTTCATCAAAAAAGTTTATATACGCACCTTTACGCTTACATCCATTGTTGTCGAACAGAGAGATAGAGCGAGAGAGGGGGCGGGAGGAGATATACAGACAGTGAGATAGCCATTGTTTTGCACATTTCAATAGACGGGGCGCTGCTGCTGCTTCGCTTTCTTACGCGTCGCACAAAGAGCCTTGCCACTGCACGCTCGCAAATATGAATACTTGGGCGCTATAATTCGAGCAACGGAAAAACACGCCTATCCATTATTGTGCGCATATACACGCGGCCGGCGAAGTCAGTCGACTGTGAATCCGAGGCTGGCCTCCTTGCAGGTGCAGTGCACAGTCCACGTACAGTTTTTACCAATGACGCGGCATTCTGGAGCCAGCGAATCTCGTGGCGCGAGATCGCGTGTCGCGACGCCGCAGCCTTTATTAAAACGAAAAAAAAAGAAGAAAAATAAAGGAGCTGCTAATTAAAAAAAGGTAGAAAAAAGAAGTTGGTCAACATCGAGTGACGATGTGTTTATACAAGCGTGCCGAGTTAGCCTGTTATTGGTAACCGAGGTCACGGTGATTCTTATCTCGAAAAACGTGTAAGAAGTGTAAGATTTGAGTTTTGCATGCAGAGGTAATTTTGAGTCTGAAGATTGAGAAACTGTTATGGAACTGCAGGTTCTTCGTTTTACTTTAGAATTATAATTAAACAATAGAGTGCACAAGGAGGATCGGTCAATGGCTAGCGAGTCTTGACTAGACTGTGTTTTTTGCGAAAAGATTTTTTGTGATTTGCTACACGAATTAGATATAAAATATATTCCCGAAGTTTATAAAATAAACCACGTTATTTTGAAAATGATAGCTCCATACCAGACTTTTCAATGCAATATTTATTGTGCAAATAAAGATATTTGGACTATTCCAAAAAAGCATTTTACGTCATGCATTCGTAAGCTTAACTGTTATAACATAGAAAGCATGAATAAATTTGAAGTGGAAAAAAGTTTATCAAAATTTGACATGCTCGAGTTATACATGCAAAGGAAAGCTGTTGCTCTCGCGCAATATTTATCAACGTGCACTCCACAAAAACAAAATAGATAGGAAAAAGCAAATTCCAACACGCGACCGTTGGGTTCATCGGCCTCCTAATTCAATTCCTCGAAAATCTATGTCGATCCAGACCTCATAAAAAGTAATTAGTTCGTTACTACTTTCTTATATAGAAAAAAAAAAAAAAAAAAAAAAAAAAAACAAAGATGAGAAGCCATCGCAAAGGGTAGTAATAATAATAGACACGCAATTAACCGTGTCTGGATAGTTTGTTCTATTTATAGAGCCGAGGGGAATATATCCGTGCGTCTATATGTAGTAGATATGAGGAGAGCTCGGGAGGCAAGAGAAACAAGAAATCGAGGGAAGTATAAGGGTAAGGATGCCGTGGGGCGTGTAATTCGCAAAGTTTTAACAATCGTTCGGGGGCTTGGGGCAAGCGCGCAAGGGCCGCTCGACACGCGAGAGCTCGTGTCTCTAACCGCAAATCTGCCGCCGCGCTTCCATACAGCTTGATCGAAGCCTTTCGATCCGTGTGTAACCTCTCGCGCGCCTCGCCGCCGTCGTCTACTCCCACACTCTTCTTCATCGGCTGGAGATTCTGAAAAATCGGCGGGCCGAACCAACGCGCTTGCAGCCCATTACTTTTCAGTGAACTTTGCCGAGAAAAACCGTTAGTCGGAGGATACGAGACAATGATGAACATTGGATGCTAAATTATTCCTAGCTGAATATAATATTATTGTGTATAAAGCTCTATTAATAGTTTATTGATTTTTATTGGGTGTGAGTAGGATATATTTTTAAACATTTCAGTATGGCTTATAAAATAGAAATACTTCCATTTTAACTGCCTTCATTTATACACAGTCAGGATATTCTAAAACCTATGTAATTTAATTGTATTTAAAAGATCAACGGTTAAACTATAGATTAAAATACTTTGCACAACTCAATGTTCTTCAAATAGTTTTTCGATTAGTTCAAAAAATTAAGTTTCCATCCAATAAATTCAACGTGGATAAAACGAAAAAGAAACTCCATCATAACCAGCTGAAATTCTGCAATTCCCCAAAAGTGTTTCACGGATAATTTACATACACACCCAACACGTTACAACCGCTTCCAACAAAGCGTAAAAAAGCCAACCTGCCAAAGTTTGTATGAGAAGTTGGGAGGGATGTGAGGGAAAGGGACGTTTAGTAGTTTTGTTGACTGTCACGCGCTTCCAGAGAGAAAGACAGCAGCGCGGTAGCAGTAGCACAGAGTATAGTTTTGTAGGCCGAAAGTGGAAGTGCCTTTTCGCTGTCCTCTATCTCTATCAGTTATTTCCCTCTCTCTCTTTCTCCCTTGCGCACCGTAGCCTACTTTCCGCCACTTTCTTCATGACTAATGTGGACGAAGCGCAAATACGAGCAAGAGTGAATGTACTATCGAGTGCCATTAATACACCCACGAAACACCCACGTGTATTTTCTTCCCCCTCGAGCTCTTTGCTACCGTTGCTGTAGCTATCGAGGCTTCCGCCTCCCCCTCCCCCTTCCTTCCCTGTATGAAGCCAATGGTAGATGCTCTCTCGCTCACTGGCTCTTCTATCTCTCCTGCTCGCATGGGCTGTCGAGGCTTCGAGTTGTGCTCGACGATCGATTCGAATTTCGTTATCGGCACATGCTAATGCCGTAGACTGTGCGTGGCGCTGCCGCGCGCTGCAAGCTCAAAATACACATTTGATATTTCAGGGTGACTGTTGCCTTTCTTTTTATGAAAAAATATGTGTGGGTCCCGGTGTGCATTTGATGCGCATGGAGGTTATTTGGTGTAAGATCAGATGCGTAGTAGTGGATTTGTGGTGTGTTTGATCGATTTTCTATTGGTATTTATTTACTTGTCGATTGTAGAAAAATTTGGGAAGGACGAACAATATTGTGCAATAGGGATAATTGAATATTAGTCATCGAATGGAATATGAATTGAATTTAAGAAACCAGTAGATGAAAACTACTCTTCTACATGATTTCTAGTGAGAATTCCAGATTTTCATGCCTAATTATTAAGTAAGAACTATGCCACTTTAAAAAAGTGTTTTTTTTTGCTAGGTGAAGAGTTATTTTTTATTTGGATCGTGTAAAAACACTAGTTTTTACTTCCAACCAAATTAATTTAATAAAAATGTAGATTTAATGGTTTCTATGGAAAATCGAGAAATTTCGTTCAATCTCTTGCATGCCAACGATACACCATAACATCATTTTTTTCTATATTTTTTTTCGTGTTCTTTATCTACGATTTCTAATATGCGTCATTCATGCATTTCACAAAGATTTAAAAAGTGCTTATCTCTTATGTATATAGACATTGAATATGGCTCTTTTCAATCGCCTATACCCCATAGATTAGATTTATCTTGCGTCGGACTAATATAACGGTTAAAAAGCAACGGCTAAAAAAGTGACGCCTCCCAGAATAAAAATAGCTAGATTAGTATTCGTTAAATCGGTTTATAATATAATCATTATACCAGTCGCGATAAAAATACACTGGCGCTCAAGTAATGGAAGTTAATTTGAAATCGTAAATCTCTTTTAATTGTTCCGCGAATAAAACTCTATTCTAAAAAAAAAAATTAAAATAAGAACCACCTGTGTAAAAAACAAACGAACAAAAACGTGAAAAAAAAGAAATAGTAAAAATCCCAATTTGCCAAAAGTCAACATTTCCACTTTAACGAAGCGAAATTTTCGTCCCCCCCAAAGCATTAAAGCGTATAAAACAAAAGCGCTTCATCGATTGCAGCGTACAGCGTGCGCTGCAGCGAAACGACCGCGCGCACGCCAAGGTAACCTGCTTCCGAAACGCCACAATTTCTCCCCGTCATTTTGTCATTTTCGTGTATAATTCCAGGAAATGGCTCTTTCTTAACTTTAATAATAAAGAGCCGCTCGAGTCTCGCGTCAACTAAAGAAGTTTCCGCGAACAAGTGCGCTCGAGATAGAGAGAGAGAGAGAGAGAGAGGAGAGAGAGAGAGAGCGACGACGGTTTACATAACAAAATGAGTTAGTCGCCGGAGCACACGAGTGCGCTGCGCGGCAAAGGGACATTTGTCGTTGTCGCCCGACGAGAGAGACAATAAGTTTTCGAGCCTTGAAGTAGAACGCGCCTGGCTGCGGCTGCTACCAGAGAGAGAGCGCGAGAGAGAGAGAGAGAGAGGAGAGAGAGGGGCCTGGCAAAAGGCGGCTGCACGAACGACGACTTCATATGTATATATAAGAGACGGTTATGAGGTTATGAAGACCGATCATTCGTCGACGCACAATCGCCTTTTCGATCGTGTCTATCGTGTTCCCGTTGCCTGCTGTGTATACGTATACGCCCGTTCCAGATGCTTCATTAAACGCGATGCACTTGCAGATCGCGTTACGGCATGGCATCTGGCTGTCTATTTATAACGTACGACGATCGGCACCGCTGCCGTTGTTATGAAAGTTATTTTTTTTTTGCGCATCGCGCTCTTGTCGCTCTTTTGATGACTTAGTTTTGTGCGTAAGGAAGCATAATCGTTATTTAAAGATCGAGACGACCAACAAAAGCTTTCACTTTTACGTGTCTTGCCACATTCGTCTTTTTCAACTTTCATTCCATTTAAAAAAAAATTCGCATCAAGTAGATTAAGCTTTTTTTTTTAAATTACCCGTCTTTTCATACACTAATTAAGTAATACCAGCTTCGTAGATTCAACTATGGATAAATATATAGCCATCTTCATTATAAAAAAAGTCTTATACTTATCAAAATATTTTAAAATCAGTCCTTGACTACAATTTTCTTTCAGACAAACACAGATAAAAACAAGCATACATACAATAACAAAGGTTTTAATATAATTAAAATCGTAAAGTATCATTCTATTATTTAACTACGCAACCTCTTCTTGCCGAAAAATTTCAAAAAAACTGAATGAACGCCGTAGTCTTCTGTTCTATGGCATCAAGTTTCACAAACTTGTCTCATTAACAAACAGAGAGATTTATTTGAAACTTTGAGGAATGACAAAAAATACAGAGAGGAAAAACTAGAACAGCCCTTGAAATTTAAAAACCCCAAAATATATATTCGAATGCGTGCATATTATAATGGAGACTCAACTCAACGTATCAAGGAATACGACTCAAATGTTCCCTTAATACTTTATATCTGAATTAAAAAAAAAACGATAAATTAAAAACAAATATACTTATGGCATTATTTATTTCTGTTTCAGGTGAGTAACATTTCTCGTCTTTATACATCGGCCACATACGTTGGCCGTACCATGGAAAAGAGTCTGAAAAATAAAAAGAAAAAAGCCATCAGCACCGGTAAGTCAACCGGTCAAAATGGAAAAAAAGAGAGTTGCACCGAATGAACGGTCGCGGGAGTGGATCGGACTCTAGGTGTGGAAAGGGCCGCGCATGAAAAGCTCTCGAGTCCTCGGCGATAATAAATAGAGCTTGCGTACAGCGCTGGCCGCGCGTGTATGCGTTTGCGGAGCGGCCTCTCTCTCTCTCCCTCTCTCTGTGTTTCATAAATTCGCTTTCGACTCTATTACTTTGACTGGCCAATGGAAATACGCATGAAAGAGAGAGGGAGAGAGAGAGAGAGAGAGGGAGAGAGAGAAAGAGAGAGAGAGAGACCACGTAAATCATTAGTTTTATCAGGCTCATCCAGTTCGTATTTCCGCTTTATCTATCGGACTAACTGCCCATTCGTTTAAAAAGAGTGAGGGTGGGACGAAAAAAGGCAACAAAAAATCGTAAAACAATGGTCAATCCGGCCATAGAAGCCCGTTGCAACCGAGCGAAGCATAGTGTGTGTGTGTGTGTGTGCGCGTGTGTGTGTGCGAGAGAAAGAGAGAGGGAGAGTGCGAGCTCGGAGCAAAATACTGTCATGGACTATTCCGTTGAGAGCTTTTCGCTTAATCGTCTGCGCAATCGCAATGCATGTCCACCCTATACGTCAAGTAATTTATTTTTTTTCTCTCTACTCTGCCCCATAGCCAACTCATCAAAGAGGACTCTGCGGGTGCCACCTTCGAGTCTTTTGTTTCCTATGCTTCCTTTTCCCCTCCCGTCCCCCACCTCTTTATTCCTCCTCTCTTTTTTCCCCATTTAGTTTCGTTCGCTCTTTTAATATGTATAAACCCCTTTATTATTATTTTTGTTTTGTTGTTTTTCGCTGAAATCGCGCGCGCGTCCTCTCTTAATTACGAGTGCAGGTAGGGGGGGGAGGGGGGGGGCAGGTAGGGGGGGGGGGAGGGGGTCAAACCTCCTCTTTTACCCTACCGTTGTTTCGCAAAGTCGTTATGCTCTTAAAAGATTATGAAAAGTAACTTCTTTAATGTCCTCCCGCTCCTCCTCTGCTATTTTTTTTTGTTGCACGCTCAGACGACGGGGAGGAGAGAGAGAGAGAGAGAGAAATCGCGTGCACGCAAGCTTCATTGTTGCACAGGCTTATTATTTCTCTCTTCTCTTTGTTTTTCTCCTCTCCTATATACGCTCTCTACGATCGAGTGTAATTCCACCTCTCTTCATTATCGGCATAACAATTATTAGCCCCTGCCGTGATTTATTAATAAACTCCTCGCCCCGTGGTAATTACGATAATTATGGAAAACGCTAGAGCGAGCCTAAGAAGCTAATTAAATTGCGCTTTTCGTCATCAATTCCTAATTGAAAATTGCGCGAGAGAGCGAAAATAACGAGAGTTAGAGAGAGAGAGAAAGAGAGGGAGAGGGATGCAACGTTATCCAGAATCTCGTCTTTCTGTGTTTCAGCAGCGGCAGTAGTAGGGGCTACAATTTCAAGCATCGCTATGGCTGGCTCAGAATCGTAATTAACTCCCTGTAGAGGGAAACGCGGATGTGTGCTCGCTCTCTCTCTCTCTCTCTCGCAGTGTAGCATCGGCACCGAAGGTCTTCCCAGGCTAGAAAGCTCGCCAAACTGCAGGCACACCGAGAGAGGGATTGTTTGCCTCACTTCCTACTGCACCCCCCCGTCTCTTCTTCCCTTTTGGCGATTCTTCTTTTTCACCCGCCCTGTATACCGTTCCTTTTCCGGGAACAAAACAATGTTAAAAGCCTCGAAACGGACGCGGGACTTTTAATGATTAAATTTGTTCGCGCGACACATGCTCGATGAAGTTTTGCTCGTGCTAAGGGTTTGTTTGGCCGCGCCTCGGCTCACAATTAACAAACTTATTTTTCAATTGAATTCATAACGTGACCCTAATATGTTTAGCGGAGAATTTCAATAATTTTCGATGAATCCTGGAACAGGGTATCAAAAGTAACTTTGTCGTATTTCGTGTAACTATATTATATCGTGGGTAATTCAACTGTATTAATAGAAGCCTTGAATACCTTGAACTTAATAGCCTTTAAAATTTAATCAATTTCGCAGCTATCGATTTCTATAGTATTCACCGATAATTTTACGTTTCAAAACCAAATCGACGCACCGAGCTTCACGAAGATTAGAGTAAAACAGGCAACAAAGTTGGTCAAAAGGAATATAATCATACAAATATCCGCGAGCCCCGGCAGAATAAAAAGCGCGGCAAAGAAAAAGTTTGCTTGCAGGATAGATGTATATATATATAATATACATATATCTAGCGGAAAGTCTGTTTGACGATCTTTGTTAGAGAGACGCACGCGCTCGGCCACTTCTAAGCGGATATAAACTTGCTCGCTCTGTCTCAAACACTCTCCCGATGCGTGTACGTGTGTCTCGGTAGCCAACGGGATATTTCTAACTCCCTCTCACGGCGCGTCGACGCTGTTATATACGAGAGAGTGTTTACAGCTTTCCAGTGTGCGGAGCCGGTGCTGTTGCCTCACCTCTTTTCACTCCGGCTCGCGCGCGGCATCTAAATTCGGTAGCCGAGCCTTTAATACGCGCCATGTAACGACGTACACGAATGCATTCTACTCGGGCGTCAATAACGACCCGAACTTCCAAGGCATCGCTTTTTAATTGCGCGGGACTAGAATTAATTCGGACGACATGTAGATTTAGAATCTGTCGCACACCCAGACGTCAAAGGCTGAAATTGCGTCGGTGAATTTTGACAATTTTAACGCGCGCCACGTGCAATGCTCGCTTTTATTGTTACGTCTGGTTCTGATGCTTTTGCTTTTTTTTTATTGAAATAGTTTTGGCTGCACGATCAATTGATTCATTTGAACGTGGGATATTTTTCTTTTTTTTTTTAATGCTGTAGGCATACGTGGCTCGTAAAAAAGCTCGACGCTCGAATAGTTAACATTTTTGGCTCGACATAAATCATCGGGCCGTAATAGAATTTTTACGAGTTTATACGATATGCGATAGCGCCCCTTTTCCATCATATAATGGGACATTTTTCTATCATTTTTATTTTTACTAAGCCAAGAATAATAAATGTGTATTCACCGTGCGCTTAAATTCAATTTTACATTATAAATATACTACAGCTTTTTTCAAGCTTTTAAATTCAATTGGTAATAAACGTTAAAAATTACGCTATTATATTATTTCAAGACGATTACCAGACGCTTCACAAAAAAGAAAACCCGAGAGAATCATTAAAAATAAAGCCTGCGTAAAAATTGCGAGCAATCATGCGTGCTCGGCCCCAAAATCCAAAATTTCTATTCGGCATATCCCAAGCAATATCTGCCGGACTGTGGCTCTATTTTGGTCACGCGAAGAGAGAGAGAGAGAGAGAGAAAGCGAGAGAGTGCGAAGTGAATTGTGATACTCCTCCTACCGTCTCGTGTACAGCTGTCTCTGAAGCTCTACGAGCAGTGCGTGCGCGCGTTCGCATGGATATGTGTGTGTGTGTGTGTGTGTGCGTCTGTACGAGAGATGACGCTTATGTTTAGATTCAAGAATTTGCAAATCCATCCTCCCACTCCCGCGTTGGAATGCTCGCGCTCGGCAACAGCAGCACCAGCAGCGGTGGCAGTAGTTTGGCCGAGGAACTCACACGCGTGCAGAGTGTCAAATTACCGTCATCAAAGCTCCATTTTCTCGCGCCGTACGCTATTAATTAATAGAGCGCTTTTCCTTGAGGAAGCGAGTGCCGTGTATATGTATATATATACGATTATTTCTTCGCTCTCTTTTATATAGCCTTATTATAAAGTTTGACGGAAAGTTTTGGGACTATATATATTTTATTTGGTCAATCACCCAAATCATCCGATGTGGAGTTAACGGCTCTCATCCTCTCCTGCACCTATACAGATTATTCACTCTAATTGGAGTAAATAAATGGAAGGCTTGTTTTCAAGCCCCTCCGTAAATCTCATAAATTGACAAACATTAAAAAGTCTATTTCAACGCTCATAAGCAAAATATGAATGATGTTGGTCAAGAAACTGCTGCAGCCGCGCGGTATAAATCACACGACTGCTTTTCTTTTCATCCTCCCACCCCGCAAAATCATATAAAACGCCATTTATCGCGGAATCGCGGTATCGTATGTTCCTCCTCGCACAAAGCAAATCACTATTCCTCCATACGTTACCAATC
>UELU01140017.1:121245-158769 GCA_900490025.1 Megastigmus dorsalis | reverse complement strand
CAAAAAAAAAGAAAGCCAGTAGCTTAATAAATAACGCATGCTTGGAGGGACAATAATAGAATAGTTTTACAACCACTCGGCTCTTGGGACGCGCATAAATCAGTGCGCGAGTCGCCGTAACTTTCGATACGGCAATTAAACGCATTAAAGAGTGACAGACTGCGTCGAAATCAAGTGGATAAATGCATTAATTCACACGTCGGCTAAGGCCTTGAGTATATATGTACCAGCGAGCGTCGATTGAAAAATGTCGCGTGTCCCTCGTATACGTTGTGGTTACCGAGAAAGTGAAATCCCGGAAAAACGGGTCGTGCAGCAGCAACAGCAGCGAGCGTATAGAGTGTAGAAGTAGTCAGGGAGAGCTATTATAATGGTTGCGTGTTCCACGGCGTGTCCGATCATTTGCAGTTGAAGCTCGGCCAAGTTTCGATATATCGCGCCGACTCTCCGCACCGAGAGTCTCAATGAGACGAAGCCTTTCCCCTTGTGTTATTACAGTGCAGTGGGGGATACAAGGTACGCCGTATACGTATTGGGTATCACGCGTAGGTGGGATGTACGCGTATTGCGTGTCGGTGTGTGTCTACGTCGGCTTAATTAAGAATTAATAGCTGCTGTCCGTTAGCGGGGAATTGAGCCTCTCGCCTGGGTGTGTGTGTGTGTGTGTGTGTGTGTGTGTAACACCGATCGTGCGATAAGGCTATTTTGTACTTTGTGAGCGATCTGAGAAGACGGTGCGGTGTCGTAGTTGGTTGTCGACGACGACGTATAGCGAGCGGAATCGACGCGGCTTGTACTTGTATAATAATTAACCTCGTTGCCGCTTACATTTGTTTCGTGGCTTGCATTCTCACTCTTCTTGGGCGGTGGAGATGCGCTCTTACTTTGAGGATCCGAAATTTATTGCGCATTGCGAGCGATGCCTACGGGGAATTACGACCTGCAATCAATTCCCTTATTATATTTCCTTCTTTTTTTCCTTTTGTTTTAGATATTTTAGAGAGAATATTCAGAAAAAGATTATTTTATTTTATTTTCATTTTGATCGTAGAGGAATAAAGATTCCCACAGAATCCGAATAGAAATTTCCAGCTTTACCGTTTGAAAAATTAATATTTCGTATTGAACGGTCACGATATAAATATCAATATCGAAGTATCGCGCAGCATTCCGTATCTTTGTTTAGCTCCGCCTCTCGACATCCAATCGTCGCTGTTTGCACTTTCGCCGTATATACACACTCACACATATAGATATCCGAAGCAGCGTCACGTCCGAAACGTCGCCTCGTATAAAACGGCCTGGATAACTATATCTTCCTCTCCCTCTCACTCTCTCTCTCTCTCTCTCTCTCTCTACTCTCTGAGAAAGCTTGAGGGGTGAACATTATCGTCGCCCTCACGTTCGTCGCTGTCCAGTGTCTCCTTCTCTTGTGATTCCCCGCGATGGAGAGAAAACGTTTTCTTTATGAACGGTAATTCGTCGCACGCGCCTCCCCCGAACTGAACCGCTGCTAGTGCGGACCCACGTGACGCGCGACTCAATCTCTTTCGGGAGTAGAGACAGAGAGAGACAGAGAGAGAGAGAGAGAGATGGAGGTATATGGAGGAAAGGGAAAAAAAACTGGTGAGAGCGAGAAACTTTTCTTAATACTCGCTCTACTCTCGCTCGCTCGCGCCTATATTTATGCGCCTATTATACCCTTATACTCACGGAGAACAAAGTATCACGCTTTTTCTTCTACTTTTTCTATTCTTTTTTTCTTCTATTTTTCCTTGTCTAGTGTATAAGGGTATATATAGTGCTTTAGGTTGGGAGTTCATATTTTTGCGAATTAATGGCTAAATGGCGGAGAGGGTAGGAGAAGAGAAGAAAGCTGATACCGGGTGGTGAAAGAAAATGACGTCTCGATATTCAATGGAATATTCCGACGAAATAGAGTCAACGTTGTGTGCGCGTATTTTACGAGTATTACCTTCCATTCATAGAATTAATCAAAACGAGTGTATAATTCGTTTCTAGTCAGAAATCTGACATCTATTTTAAACATTTTTAAATATACCCAAAAAAAAGAAGTACTTTTTCGTGATTATTGTAAAAAGTTATTCGATCAACTGCAATCGCCCTTGACTCCATTAAACTGTCATAGCTCTTTCAGCTCTATCGTCACCAAAAAATTTGAATCCCAATGAAAATCAGTAGTAAAAGAAGAGGTGAAGTGCCCTAATCGACGAGTTGCAAAATTCTCTCCCAAAACCCTTTAAACCCAAACAATGAATTTTCTCCTAAAAAAAATCCTCTCCAATCTTTACCACGTCCGTTAATGTATCCCAAACAGAGGAAAGAAAAAAAAAAGAGATGAGAAAGGGGAGGAGGAGGAAGGCGTACGGTACGGTACTCACCCGCAGTGATGCAGTAATACGCCAGCAATAACCCCATCGCGACGAGCGGTAGGAAAGAAAATATTTTTCAGTTCCCCGAGATTGAATGAATTTTACAGTCGCTCTCTCTCTCTCTTTCTCTCTTTCTTCGCCGGTGCACACGGGTACGGTCCATATAAGAGAAATGTCCTTTTCCCCAGATTTTTCAACCCTCCTCTCTCTTCCTGCACACTTTCATACACATATACATAGCAGCGAAGAAAGAGAGAGAGAGAGGGAAGACATCGTGGCGACGGCGGCAGCGATGCTCTTCCTTCTTAGAGCGTCGGCGCTCGTAAAGTTATTTTGACTTGGGGAGCTCCAGCTCATCCAATAACACTCGACTTTACGATCCTTCTCTCTCTCTCTCTCTCTCTCTGTCTCTCTCTCTCTCTCTCTCTCTGTGCGCCGCGCGAGCAAACTACATAAAGGTATTGAATTAGACGCGAGTTGAGGTTACGTCCATAGTTGACGTCGTCTGCGCTTCTTCTTTCCATAAGATTATACCGTCCAAATCCTCTGTGTATGTGTGGGTATACCTATGCGTGTATTGTGGAGAGATTTACGGCTGCAAGGGGCTCATATCTGTGTGCTCGATTGCACCGGAAGATCCGTCCGTGATCTTACGCTTGGTCAAGCTTTTTCGTAGCTTTACATTTTCCGTGCCGTTTTGTTGCTCTTTTATCCCCGTGTCATAATGAACTGTCGAAAACCCTGTTGTTCCTTTTCTTCTTTTTCTCTTTCATTCGTTCGTGGAGAGGGAAAAAATGTCGATCTCGCCGATGCGATATGGCACTGAATATTCAAGAGATCCATCGATTCCGATGGGATAGACGAAGAGCCATGTGGACTCTTTTATACATTGGCCCTTGATACATCGTTCTGACCTCGTTATGGATATATCGCATATATAATCTTCGGTATATTTGCATAATCGAATCTCGCGTCTTTTTTTTTTCTCTTTGGCACCGCATGCGAAAAGTATACAGGCGTGAAAGTTTAGGGAAAGTTTCTGGAACGAACAAAAGTCGTTTACGAAATTACACGAATCGAGCTAATTGCTGGTGGATTACGAAGGCAACCTACTTGAAGTGCATGTCCCACCTACGAAGTTTTGAATTTTGCAGTTGTAAATATTATACAACTATCCACATTTTATAAAAAAGTTGTCGAACCGAATAGGAAAATTCAAAAAGAAACAAATTAGTCGATCTTAAGTTTCGATGAATATTTCATCAAACGGTACTCAGACATATTGATTCCAGTAACCTAGAAGCTTACGAAAACCGTATTGTGAGATGCGCAACTTCCGTCATTCGGTATATCACAAAGTCACTTCCGACGGTTTTATCAAAATCCATGATATTCAGAGGTATAAAACCCTCTCTCCTCTAGTTACGGATGGTATCGACGCAGCGTAATCGCGTAAAAAGCGCATAAAACTTTCGCGACTCCCCGAAAAAAAAAAATGAAAGAAAGTAAAAAAGAGAGAATATCCAGAGATAGAGAATAGAGAATCGCCTCGTTTCCCGGTTCGCCCAAGAGTATATTTACGTATAAATCACGATCTGTAGCTTTCCTATATCAAAGCTCCCCAACGCATATATATATATATATATCCGTACAGTCCCCTGCATATAAAAAAGAAACTCTCTCCCTTCGGCAATAATTATACGTGTGCATAATAGTTTTATCAAAGTCCCCAGATATCGAGAGTGTCCTGTCAAAGCTCGCCGAGCTATAAGGACGATCACTGGAACACGCGAGCGAGGTTTCCAAATTTAAATATTGATAACGCAATGAAGTGGAGGTACGTTGGTCTGAAAAGTCTCGTCCAGTCCCATGGTAACGCTGCTGTCCCTTTGTCGTCCGCACTGCTCTCTTCCGTTGTTTTTTTTTTCCGTCGCGCTCGCTTGCACGCATTGGAATATAATCTGCCTTCGCGTAAATGTTCGTGGGAGATGTGTGTAGGGGAGAGAAAGGAGGGATGGAGGAGGAGCTGAATATTTCTTTTTTTGAGGGGGGACTCGGGGTTCTTTTGATGAGCAACGGGTGGATAAGTGCGTGTGATTTGGGGATTATGCGACACGAGATTGATGCGAGAGATATGATTTGCTGTGCTCGTATCGCTTATTCGTTATTGAATTTGCATACTGTATGGAATCTGCATTTACGTAAAAGAAATAAAAATCCTTTGTTTTAGCTATCGTGAAATAAATGTTTAGCGATTACCCTTGAATTACGATTGGCAGGTACACAGTAAAAATATAGATTTAACAGTGCAAGTGGATATAGCGTGGCGAACTAGTTATATTGTGGAGAAGAAACAACAAAGTTGCGCTTAATCGTGTATTATTTAATTCATAAAACAAACTAGCTGGAAAGTCTTATTTTCTTATCGTACAAACTCTTTTACATTTTAAATCACAATCCAAAGAAGAAATAGAATCAGACTATTCGGTCGTTTTTTTATGAAATATATCTCGTAAGTGAGTTCTCAATATTTCGACTAGTCAAAACACAGCACCGACATAGGAACGATACGATACGATATTTTAACGTCAATGCGAGTGCGCGAGCGCGAGCTTTGAATGGTCGCTAATAATAAATTTAATGAGTAAGATAAATGAGGAGCTATATTTACATACACATTACTCTTTGACACCAATAACCTATTTTTAGCGAGAGAAAGCTTACGAACACGTGGAATAACAAATAATTACTGTTTCTGTGCCATAAACATTTGCGAATTCACGAATTTTACACTCGCTCCTCAAAAAAGAATATCGACGGAATATCTTCTTTTAATTCGTTAGCTTCAACTACCAGCCGCAGCGCGAACTTTACTTTTCGAGTCGCGCGCGTCCCAAATAATGAGCGCGAATCTTAGCGGCTCGTTGATATAAACAAAGCGGCTTTAGCGCAAGCCCGACATAGAGAGAGAGAGAGGGAGTTGCTGCTGCATAGAGGGCGAGAGAAAGCTATATAGAACACGACGTTGCTCGCGCCCGCGCGCTCGTCATAATTATACCCTCATGGAATTTGATCCGCGCGAGATACAGAACCGGTGGTAGGTAGGCGCCTCCTTCGCCCTCCACAAACACACGCGCGAGCTTCGAACTCGCTCTTCGCTTGCCACAGCTGCAGCGCCACCCTGTATATACCACCTCTCTTTCACCCTTCCATCCGTTACGCTATACACACTTGCGCACACGCACAAACACAGAGTTCTCTGTATTGCTTGACAAGGTCCAAATTTTATACCAGGCGTAAAGACGGATTAATTAAGCAACTTTTTTAATACCGACGCTCGGTGACGAAGAGTCGATTAGGCGCAATTGTCGGGCTTGGAATTTTTCGCGTCGCGTGTGGAATGTGTGGATCTTAATTAATTAATTAGTTATTTAATTGGGCGTGTATAAGTTGTGGAAATTTCGTTATTTTTGAGGGCTCAATGTGGGTGGATTAAATGTACTAATTTTGCGAAACGTAAGGAATTCGTTGGGGGTGTGAATTCGAAGTTCCGCAATTTTTTAATTACTTTATTGCGACAGATATAAAGCCGATTTAAACAGTATTCGAGCGAAATTTTTTGTCGAAATCGGTAGTTTAATTAAAGTTGGTATAGTAAAATTTTTCAAAGTAATTATACATTTGGTATGTCTAGTTATAAAAATGTTACTTTATCGATAATAATTGCGATAATAGAATTTAATAAAAGAATTTGATGATGTCAGCGTGAATAAGAACGAAAGTATAATTAAATTTTGAATGATACATCAGCATGCGATGAAATAAAAATCACTCGCTGAACTTTTGACGGGCAACGATGAGTGCAATTAAATTAAAGATTAATAAGCTTTGTTGCTAATTAGAAGGAGTATTGTAGTTCATAAATATTCGAAACTATGCAACGCATTATTAATAATCCGTATATTCATTATATTATGAAATGCATTAGCATATATCTAATCCACAAATATTGAAATGAATTTATCGATATTCGTCATTCTTTTTGAATATTTCATTAACGAAGTTCTACAATATTTGAAATTACGACATCTTCGCAACATTGCTCCCTGATATTCTTTTAATTCACATTATTTTAATAGAATATGTGAGGTCTAATGAGATTTGCTTAATATATACTTCGCTTCGTGTGCAGTTGAAATTTCCGCGCAATTTTAATTAATCACATCACTAAAAACTTTGAAATTTTATTTTCTGTAACAGTCGAAAATTCATTAAACTCTATCATCACGTCACTGCTAAAACTCTAAAGTCATTTTAAAAGTCTATAAATTAAACGCGAATGAAACCTTAACGTATAATAACCATTTCTACTGATTTTCAGAAATGATATATATTTTTCGAATATTAAAATGAATTCTTGATAACTCAAACTTTTTATCAAAATTATCCGACTCGAGAGGATTTTGAAACTGCTAGTAAATGTTTATTGAGTCAATTAAACGAGGTTAATTGAAACACTACCTCAAATTCATAATTTAGAATTTTACTCTGAAAGGAATAAAATTTCATTGCAATTGCAGGAATGAAAACTTAAGCAAGTTAAGTTTATAACGCCTTCCAATTTCGTATATTATTTATTTAATAAAATAGTAATGATTTTAACTGTGTGTGCATTATTATTTAATAATAATTTTATAAATATATGCTCATCAAGTTTAGATTTCAGGCGGTGAACTGAATCATGATTTTTCAGGTACTGAAATATCACGTTACTTCTATGTCATGATACTTCTATAAAAAAAAAAAAAATTCAGTTCTAGAAAAAATTCAGCTCTGAGACCGACTATCATCAATCATTTACTATATTTCACATAATATTGGATTAACCTAATTTTCACAATGTTATTCAATCGTCAATAATATTCTATAATACGCAAATACGAAACTAAACACTTTGGCAAAATATTCATTCGCCATAATTCACCGCAACTTCATTATAGATCGAAAGCAGCATTAATAATCAACGCATCGAATTTACCATCGGATAAATGCTATAGACCTCAACCTCAATGCACTCGAGAAATTCATCAGCAATCGAATAGTTCTCCTAAACCCAAAACGAAAAAAAAGTCACACCGTAACAAAACTCTCCCAAACCGCAAAAGAAAGTAAAGCCAAACCGAAAAAAAATGATCCTCCCGCACGAGATCTTTGTGAAAAAGCAAAGCGGATATTATAGCCGACACGAGTCGCGTGCAGTGGCTCGCGTGCCTTTAATTGTTTAGCTTCTACCTTGGCTCTATACCTCGGCGCGAGGTGGAAGAGGTTATACGCTTCGCAATAAATTACTGTCCGACGGCTCGTCATCCGCGACAGCCGCACAAAATGCCGCTGACACCCTCCTGCAAGAGATAGAGATAGAGAGAGAGAGAGGGGTCAGGGGGGGGGGAGAGGAACGAGAGCTTTATAAGCTTCGATGCGAAGGAATTTATGCTCGTCTTGAAACACGCGGCTTGTGTCTCTCGTCAAGGACTAATTTTACCCGCTTTTCGAGCACGTAACTCGTCATATTTCTTGTTCAACGGTGTGTGGAGTACAGCCAGCTCTGTTATATACCTGTTCTTCTCGCTTTTTAGCAGAAATGGACGTGGGGCCTCTTTGTATAATGTTTTGAGCTGCGCGAAAAGCCAAGTCGCGTGATGGAATGTGAGGCGGTTTTCGTTTTTTTGACACTGTTTACTTTGGCTACTTTGAGAATCTGCATTGCGACTGGTAATTAAGTGTTTTTCATATCGTACTTGTAGTACTTAAACTTTTGGAAACATTGTAGAATTTCTCAGATGAATATAATGGTTAGCCTGTAAGAATATTTTGGTAAAGGTAATGGTTATTCTAACAGTCCTTTATTTGATGTTTTTCCAGACAGTTATGTATACACATTACAGTAATTACTTTTATTTATTAACCTGTCATGTAGCCAGACGTCTTTATTTTACAGCATTATTTTATTTTTTAATGATACTAGCTATATTCATGCATATTACTATTTCATATTGTTGTCAGACCATTTTGACTAGACTTAATTAGTTTATTCTATGATTTTATATAGTAGACTTCTAATGATGATGAAATGTATTATAAATTTTGTGGTTAGTAATTTGAAAATAATTATTTTACGCTATTCATCGTTATTTATCAATAATAACAATTTCATGAATATAATTTAAACGTAATTTTTGCATAAAACCAATCTCAAGTTTTTAGAATTCTAATTCTTTAATTATTCAATTTGATTTTCTACAGCAGTTTTTATTTAACATTAATAGATTATTCATAAAATAAATTTTCATTAATAAAACATTTGTAATTAATTTTGAATTTAGCGAGATAAGATAAACAATTAAAAATTACTTAGAAACGCGTTCGAAACTTTATCTTCAAATTAGAGTCTCAAAGAGATTAAACAATTTTCGAAATGATCCAAAATTCCATCACCGAGCAAAAGTCGCTTTTCCCGCAAAGCGTCATCGCATCTCAAGATTGCACTCCGATATTTGTGCAAAACTTAGCACAGAGAAATATTCATGAAACGAAAAATACTCGAGCTCCTGTAATAAGTATCTCTCACTCGAGCTGCTAATAATTCGCCGGGACAAATTCCCAAAGTCGATGTTTGTAAAGATTGTAAGGAATATTCGCGGAACTGGCAGTCGTACAGATTCGCGCGCCGCGACTCGCGACTCGTCCCATTGAATGTATAATGGAAATTTTCCTCGTATGAATAATGAGGCAATGATGCATTAAATAAAAGGGGACTGACTCTCGTTCGACTGTAACGCTCGCGATAAATAATGAAGAGCAGCAGCGGCAGCGGCGTCGGCGGCAGCAGCATCTCTGCCTTTCACCCCTTTTGCGCATCGTCTTGTCCCTCCTCCCACGACGTGCCCGAGTATTCGACGCGTCTCGCGGATATACGCGACGTCAAGAGTGTACGACGCCGATGAAATATTCACCGCTTGTAATGGGCTGGAACGACGCGGCCGCAAATCTACTCGCGCGCACCGATTCTCTGTCTTCTTGTCTGCCCGACTTCTCTGCCTCTCTCTCTTTCGAGGGATTCATGCTCTCTCCTGCGACGTCTGCTACTGCTGCTGCTTCGCTGCGCGCGGGAGAAGTTGGCGGATGATTAGGACCGAGGGCGAGAACAATTCGCTTGAGTTCGTTATGGTGCGATGGTGGGATGGTGCGAGAGTGGGAGAGTCGGTAGCCGAGTACGCGAGATTTAGTCTATCGCGTCGTCGTTAAAACGCTTAAACAATTTGCCCGAATTTTTTTAGACCTCGTGTACTTGCTATAAGAGAACGACCGTTACGTTCGTGATTGGAAGTTCGTAATTCGGTGTTCACACCAAAGCACATTGAGATAGGCAAACTCAATTTTTTTTTCAAGCTATACAAGTTGTTACACTGCCAAAAATATCAACTGGAAATAAGTATAATGCGAATAGACAGACTTTATATTCTAGAACACGTAATCATCGATGAAACATTGTAATCTTGATTGTGTAACCCGTCAATTTAGAGTAGGCAGATTGCACTTGATTCGAACAGATATAACTATTACGTCGTGAAACACGGTGTTTTCCGCTTATTTTCAGATTATATTTTCATCGGTGTACAAAGTGTTGAATAACCTTCCGTAATTAACCTAATCCATTTGATAAAAAAGAAATAATAATTATTTCAAAAGTAATTTTAGTTCTATAATCAACGCAATTCAAATGAAATTGTTTTATTTCGAGATCAGCGAAAGCAATGTTATACACCGTCATAGTCGCAAAAGCTCACTCGTACCCTTTAAACGTCCTTCCCTTCATAATTCAATTTCCACGCAAGGTCCTCATTATTAGTTTACGCTCCATGCGACTCCCTCACGCTCTCTCTTTCTCTCTCTCTCTCTCACAAATCACCCGCTATTTTTACCCCTATCTCGCAATCCACCCCTGCCCCTCCCGCAACATCTGTAATCCCTCCCTTCCTCTCGAAATCGCAAAACTGCACGACTCGTTATTACCAACACGGCCACCACTCTCTCTCTCTCTCTCTGGACGCGATCCACATAACAAACGCACTCTCGCGACTCTGCGAGTATCCCCATCTCGAGGCTGTATAGGACGGTGGATATGTGCGCGTCGCGTCGTTCCCTTTCCCCATCCTGAAACATTGTGCCGGTGCACGAGGCGGTGCAAAACGATTCAGGAAGCGTATAGCAATGGCTCCTCGCCCTGCAGATAGTATATAGATACACGTCGCCCTCCGACGCAACTCCTGTGCATGGGGGCTGCGTAATGCGGCTCCAATGATCATAGCAGGAGAGAGACAGAGAGAGGGAGGAAGGGTGGGGGGGGGGAGAGATGTACGGAATCAAAGGGAAAGCTCGGGCGCGCGATGTTGCATTGGCCTCTAGCCAGGCAGCACCAACCATTATGGAATGGCGACTCTCTCTCTTCCCCTGTATATATACAGGTGCATAGGCATGTATACGTGTGTCTGTCCGTTAGGCTCTCTCTCTCTCTCTCTCTCTCTCTTTCTCTCTTGCACGCGCATAAATCAGGACAATTAGTTGGCCCGCTAACGCGCCGCTCAGCTTATATATATATACGCATGGAGTCGCGAACTTTCGGGGCAGCGTTCCGTTTGCGACCAATTTATGCGCGTCCTGCTATACTAGCGTCGTATATATATATGTGAGTGTGCCGAGAGAGAAGGATGAGCGTTAGAGAGCCGAGAGGTGCGTTAGGTGTACGAGGCGCGCGCAGAGAGACCAGTGAAATCGCGATGCCACGAGCAATATTTATGGACCTAACTCTGTGTGTGCCGCTCTCTCTCATTCTCTCTCCCTATCTATCTATCTCTTTCTCTCTCTCTCTCTCTCTCTCTCGGTCTGTTTCATCTATCAGAGGACACCGAGAGATTTAGCGCAATTCGCAGCTTTCCTCTCTCGCGTTATAGAGGGAGAAATTATGCACTTTGGCAGCTGATCGTTTAGCGAGTGCCGAGAAGTCGTCGGGCAGGAGATGATGTGGCGCGGCGCTTGCGGCAGAGGCAGCCGACAACGTGTTCATTATAAATACGCGTAAATGCGGGTAAATATTGTCTTTGGCCGGTGGGCGAGTGCGACGGGGCGGGTCCGCGAGCCGAGAGCTTCCAGCGACGACGACGAGTATATGAGTTTTGGAGGCGAGTGTGTCGCGGCGACGTTGCACCAGGCAAACGTGGCGAGGATTTGATTGTTTGCCAGACGACGCGACGAGAATTATCGTATGACAGAACGCGCGAGGTCGTCGTTGTCGCCGCGAGGAAAGACACACACACACACACACACACACACACACACACACAGAGGCGGCACAATTTAGCGGCTCGCAAAACTTGCAGCGACTATACTCGCGCGATCACTCGACCATTGTCCCATTTCGATATTTGGCAAAGACGCGGGGTAGACACTCGCGCACCGTTTCTTTCATCCTCTTATTCGAAAATGTACCAGTAATGAATCGCATGCCGTGGCAAGTATCGTATGTAACAAAAAGCTCGAGCGCCGGCGCGCTCTTTTCGCGCCAATGCCGCAGCAGCGATTCCCGCGAGCTATTGGACGCGATGTTGGCTGGACTGGGGGAGGAGGCATCGTCGACCGTTGGCTATATGCAACACACTCGATCCTCCCTCTACCATTCATATACTCTCGAAGCATCGCCTATTCAGAGAGAGAGAGAGAGATAGAGAGAGAGAAAAAGATTTGAAAAATGCTCCTTCGCGCACCGACAGTAATGGGCTGTATAACACCCGGCGCGCGACAGAGATCCAGCCGCAGCGAACACAAGAGGAGCTGCGCGAAAAAGAAAGGGGAGACTGTGCCATCGCTCGCGGAGCGAGAGCCATTCCTTTGGCTGCGCCGCACCGCGCGATAAAATAATGCATCCGAAGAAAGTGGTGGCAGAGGGGGGGGGGGGGGGGGGGGGGGGATGCAGTGCCACACATAAAGGTCTTTCCGCGAAAATGGCTCGCATTATCTGTCTTGTCTGACGTTATGGGCAGCGGCGGCGGCGGCGATGTTACGTCAGCGGCGGTCTTTTTGCGGAAGCTTGGAAGGAGGAAAGAGAGTGTCGTCTCCCTCTCTCTCTCTCTCTCTCTCTCTTTCTCGCGCGCACGCGGATCGACGGAAAGTTATCGAGCGAAATTCGCGACGCGCGCGTCGCCGGGGCCCATCGTCAATCTTGCTCATTGCGTAATTGGCTACGGCGCACACGCGTGCGGATGCCGGGACAGCAACGAAAGAGAGAGTGAGAGAGAAAGAGAGAGAGAGAGAGAGAGACTGTGATCTGCCAATTTCGAGTGACGAATGAGCCCCGGCGTGCCTAAAGTTATCCGTTTTCTCTCTCTTTCTCTCTCTCTCTATCCGCGATTCGTCTGACACCGCTTCTCGTTCATCCTCCGACTCTCTCGTTTTTTCTTCTTTCTCTACTACTCTTTCCTATTCTCTCTTTTTCTCTTTCTCTCGTTGGCTAATTCTCTGCCAGACTGCTGGTGCTGGTGCTGCTTCGCTTTTTCCCGCTGCTTGCTTTAGCCGTTTTGCGCGCGAAAGCCCGTAAATTTATTCGCGCCTTTACTCGGAACCTGTATAGTTGTCTATATAGTATATGCACGTACACACACACACACTGTGGGCAAATGACTTCCGCGGCTTTTTGCTGCTCCTGCTGCAGCTGTACACTCGCCGCGGCTAACAAAGTTTCATTTATTAGCACCCAATTTCTATTGCTCGCGTTTTGTTAATGCCCTGTATATACTGGCTGCTGAGATAGTAATCTATTTGTGGAAAGAGCTCGTGTGAATTCATAGTCTGCTGATGGGTGGATTTGTGTGTTGGCGAAGGAGAAAAAAAAGAAAAAGAAACAAGGATTTGGTAATTAAATTCTGTATAATAGCGCATAAACTAATTTGCTCAAACTACACCTCAGTGAATTCTTTGCGTTACTCAAAGCTATTGTTTGATATTTATTGTTTGCCGAGTGAATTCGGTATACGCTGTATATGCAAATATTAAAGCATATTGACGCATTACCTTTATACGTGTAAATGTACGATGACTATATACATTGTGGAAAATTAGCCGGTACTGGAAAATCATTGACGTTCTTCCTATGAGCATAGATGAAAGCGCGCAAAACGGAACGATATTTATTTTAATATTATACAAATTAGAATCAATTAATGCTTTGCTCCCCCCTTCATTAATCGAATTTTATGCACTTCATGCTTTATTGAAAATTTAATCATAAAATGCAGGTGATGGACTGTTACGGCTGTGCCTTTTATTTGCATGTAAATGAATTGAATTGAACACACGCTATGTGGCGATTATTTACACTCGCACGCCAAAATCATGTAAAGCTTTCCCATTACGAAGGCTTAATCTATCTTGTATATACTCAATGCTTTACTTTGCAGCCATTACCAAACGCTAAATTTATATAAGCAAACATTCTTCATAAATCTTCAACAAAATCGAACTATATCTTTATCAATTTATATATATGCAATACTTCTCAAGGTTGAAGCCGTTAATCCAGAAAATCCCGGGACGATAAAAATCGACGTATGTCGCGGGACAAATTTGCCGGCATCGAATACACCTCGAAAATAGATACACACAATGGCACAGTGGAACCAATCGATCGTCAATACCATACAAAACTCAACGACTGTGTGCTGCGCGCGCCAACAATCGACGGAGAGTAAGCTTTATCTTTCTCTCTCTCACTCTCTCTCTCTCTATCTCTCTCTCCTGGAAAAAAGATCGATAGGTCGGTCGAGCGCCATAGAAAGGAAGTAAAAAAAAAAAGAAAGGATGAGAGACAGAGAGTTGATGCTTCGTCATCGGGGCCAGTCTCTAACGGGGCGATTCTTTTGTCGCGTGACACCGAGCCGTTAAAGCGAGAGAGCTAGGCCTCCGACTCGGTGGGGACGACACGAGAGAGAGAGAGAGAGAGAGAACTGGAAAATTAGGCAGCGATCGACAAATCTTCTCTCTCTCTCTCTCTCTCTCTCTCTCATTGCAAGCGCTTTAGGCACCGCGCGCTTTTATACGCTCGGTGAAAATCGATGGAGCAACGCGCAATCAGCTTGACTTTCTCTCTACCCCTCACGAAATTATTCATAAAAGGAGGTAGGATCACGAATGGTTCGGAACGAGTTTATCGCGAGTTGCAAATCGCTCGTGCCTTTTAGTTAATGAGCGGGCCGCGTATTACGGCCGCAGCGCTGAGAGAGAGAGAGAGCGGAAGGGAGTGAGAGGGGCGGGGGGTTAACTTTCGCTTCAATTACGGTCAAAATTTGAGTAATTACGCTGCAAAGGCTATGGGTAGATGCGTATTTATGTGTAAGCGTACAGGTGGCTTGTCACACACGGTGCGTTTATACGCGATACACAATTATTTTTTTTTTTCGTGCATAATAATGGCAAAGTGGAAGTTGCTTGGATTTTTGGGAATTAAACCGAAGGGAATAGATTTAATTAATTTTATTTGTCCAAATACATATTCTGTCTTGAAATTCGAGTCACGAATATCGGGTCTAAGGTATTGAAGTTTTGCGGAAATGTCATTCCGAGGACTGACAGTTCAATTTATCATTGTTTATCCTTAATCAAAAAACTAAAAGATTTCAAAGTTGTAGGTTAAATGAACTTACAGAAAATAATTTCTATATTAACGGCATTGCATAAGCGGCCTGGTTAATCACCGAACTTGAGCATAATCAATATTCGGTGCAATCACCCTTATTCATATTTTATTCATACCGTCACTGACCGAGTTACCCGCCACCCCATTTACTATTACCAACCCCGGCATACCTAGAATTTTTCTCAACTCTCGCGTTCAGCTTGATCCATCGAACCGCCATTCCATCGTTCCCAATTCTCAACCTCTAATTTATCGACAAATATCTCTCGAGCCCCGGTCGCGGTTGTCGCATCGGTCGCGCCAACATTTTACACGTTCGACGGTATATTCGTCCAGCAGAGGAGAGCGTGTGCCATTGTACAGTCGCGCCTAGTCCTCCCTCTCTTCCATTCTTACGCGACTCGCCGCGGCGGCAGCGGTGCTTATCTTTTTTCATTCGTCCGCGCGCGCGCCCACGTTTTCTCGTTTGAGTAACAAATCAACCGCGTGGAATTGCCTCGAAGTATAAAAGGACTCTCTCCTTTTACGGCACAGCTCTCGCACCCACACACGCACACACACACTGGGGGCGAACAAAAAAAAGTAACCTCGCTTTATCGCGAAAGTTTCATTTTCAGCGCAAAAGTGTGTAGAGTAGAGGGTGTCGCTCGTATATACATCCACGCGTTATACACAGAGATATACACGCCCGAATGTCGTTACCTTCTCTCTCTCTCATTTTTTTTTTCGGCCGTCGCAAACGCGGACAGCTATTTTTCCTAAATTCATAAATATCCCCGCTAGCGGAGAGGGAGCTATACGGGTTCGTGAGTGGTTCGCGTAAAAAAGAGCCGAGCCGAAAGAGAGAAAGAGAGAGAGAGAGAGAGATAGAGAGAGAGGAAATGGGAGAAACGTAGCTGAGCGAAATTGTTGGGACGTTGGAGAGACATAATAGCGATCAATTTATATATACGCACGTCTCCATATAATTCAGTCGTCTTACGGGCGTATAATATACCTGGGAGTATACAGAGGCAGACATAAGCGCCAGAGAGACACATTGAGATCGTAATCGTTCCTGCGAAACTTTTTATTACTCGCGATCACGAGCTGCCGCCACCGCCGCCGTCGCCGCGCGATCCCTTTTGCCTTTCCCTTCTAGCAATATCTGTACGTGTGCGCGCTCGAGTTCACTGAACGACCATCTATAGACAGCTCTCTCTCTCTCTCTCACTCTCTCTCTCTCGCTCTCGCTCTGACGTGGCTGATACTATGATAACATATGCTTCGATGCACCCTATACCATTTACGTGCACGCGTACTATATCCTCTTTGTGTCCGTGTGTGCGTGTGTGTAGGCACCGGTGCATAGACATACGTACAAGGTTGTATCATAGCTATGCATAAATAAAGCGTCAAGATCAATTTCGAAACTTTGCCGTTTATAGTTGTATTGCGATGTCTCGCGTGTGCGAGTTGTGCAGAGAGAGAGAGAGAGAGAGAGAGAGAGAGAGAGAGGAAGAGGGAGCAAAACACGAGAGCGATATAAAGAGATTTTTTTTATGGACGTGCATAACAATAAAATACTGCCTGGCGACGACTTAATTGTCGATCTCGAGCTACAACTCGCTGAAAATTATTTTCGGTTCGCGGAGCTTTGCGGGGCAATCGAATATATACTCCCGCTCTCGCCCTCCGTTCTTTTATTTTTTATTGCCGGACTCGTATTTGCGAGCGAACATTTCGAGTATTTTTAAATTTGCTCTCTCGCGAGCTCAATAAAGAATTTGCCGCTACGTTCCGAATTTCTAAACTTGTTAGCCCCATCCTGTATTGCACAGTGGACATGCGTGTATAAGGTCATTAATTGTTTTTGTTTGTTACACGCTTAAAAAATTTACAAAAGTAACTTACCCTCGCCATTGAGGAGGTTCTATCGGGTTAATAATTAAAAGTCAGTTTGTGATTAAAATTAAAATTTTTAGTCTATTCATGGTCTAGTAGTAAATTATTTCAAGAAACGCATTTTTTTTGTAACTTTTAACACAGGATCTTATGCCGAACAACGATTTCAAAACTTTTAATTTAGAAATTCTCATATTAATAAAAGACAGCTTTTAATAAAACAATACTTTTATATAGATAAATGTTTTATGTAATATTGACAAGCAAATTCAATTCGGTTAGTGAGCCATGTGAATAAGAACAAGTTGTTAAATGAAAAAAAAATACCATAACCTCTGCCAGCCGTAACTATTGGCAACGCGGCAGTTCTTGCCGCTACCGCATACTTGCAATTTCATGACTATCATGATTTGACAGACACTTATTTAAACATATACAAGAGAACTATAATACAGCATTGCCAAATATTGCAGTAGAAGTATGAGTGAGTTTAGTCAGAGCGCCGCTCATCTTGTGCTTGACTCACTATGTACCGCTAGAACTTCCTTAAGTGTAAAAACAAGTAATAACTATTTAAGTCTTTCCAACATGGGTTGAGTAAGAGGATAATCTGGTACGACAATTTATGACACTAATATCGTAAGTCTTTTCTACGTACGTTTCACTTTGATCTCGAACGAATATCTTATTATCTAATGTTTCATTCGTGCCCTCGTACAATCGAGCATAATCGTGGCAAAGGGCTTTTTTTTTGCAATCGCAAATCACACCATGCCCCACTAAATCAAGAACCACGGGCAAATAAATCACACTCCAGACATATACGCTGCGTCGTCGCTCGTCACTTTCCTCCTGCACTATACCAAAGCAAAACGCCATAACCCGAAAATAGAAACCTCATCAGACCTAAACTTAGAAATTCATTATTTCAATGTCCCCGAACTAAAACCCCCTCTAAATATACAACCACCGCAGAATAATAAGAGGAAAACAAACAGAAAAAGAACAATACATACACACACATACATACCTCTATAGACCTCCCCCATAATAGTCTTGCATCACGCGGCCCATTAAACGTGCAAGCACAACAGCGCTAAGTAGTAACAGACGGTCCGAGATAAAAAGCAAAGTAAGAGTAAACAGCGATTGCGCGCGCGAGAGAGAGAAAAAGAGAGAGGAGAAAGATGGAAAAGGAGCGATAAGCTGAGATAAAGCCCTGGACGAATGTCGCAATGCGGTATTCCGAAGTGTTAATAATTGAAATAATACAAGGAAGCATACACAAGAAATACCGTATATACAGGTCTTGCGTCGTTGTTGGGGGAGAAAACTCCGTTCCAGCGCTAAAGAAAAGCTGCGAGGCAATGGTAGAAAGGTAACGAGGCGTCGTTTTGCGTCAATACGCGTGCAGAACCTGTTCCCTTGGATGTATTACATGTACATTAACGGAAGGGGTGCGAGTTAGTAACAAAGAAAACGGGGCAAATCTGGATTTCCGCGGGTGTATGGTATGGCCGGACGATTAAATTGAAATTCGTGCGTACTATATATATATATATACGGGCCCGACGGCAGTTCTCTCTTTTCGCCCCTTCAGCGCGTGTAAATTGCTTCGCATTGCGGCAAGTGTCAATATTGAAAAAAAGAAAAAAAAGAGAGAATTAGTCCAAAGAATTCGCGTAGATGGTGTAACGAACGGGTACAAGTGGGGATGGATTTGTAATGGAGCAATGGTTTCCGCGCGGTGGACTACCCGAGCGAGTGCGTTGACCTGGGATTAATAGACGAATATTGACTGCGGATCCCTGTTGAAATGTCGCTGTTATGGATGTTGAATCGAACTTTTAGTGAGAGTGGCGTTGAATGCGCGAGAGGTTATTTAGTTTAGGGGTGCAGCACTTGGCGTTCGCGTGTGCCAGGCGCTCGTGCTTTTCTATGAATTCCTTATGGCTCGAATCAAATGTTTTAAACTCTTGCGAAAGTATAGTGGCTTTCGGAAGATTATGTCGATTTTTCTTTTTCTATTTTCCGACCTTATTATCCGTGAACGATTGCTAAGCGATATGTATCTTTAATTGACGTTTCGTGCTTTCAATATTAAAATGTAGTTACTGTCAACATAGTAAATTTTCATGCGCAAACATGTGAAAATATCTATGATCTATACGTACAGTTAGTATTGGACAAATTAAAATGGTTTTTCACTCGCTGATAGGTTCCATTAAAAGTTGAATATCAATAAAAAATATAGCTTCGAACAATAGCATAATTCTCTATTACAGCTCTTTTAATATCGCAATCTAAATCTTGCGCAAAAAGTAATGAGCGTAAAATCGCATTATCGATCGACCCAACGGCCACGAAGCATTTGCCGATAGCGCGCGCACGGCCAAAGAAATCCCACGACACGTCGCTGTTTGTTTCACTAATCAGTCTTTACGCGCAGCACCGTCGGCTCCGCGTAATCGCCCATTGAGCACCTGGAATCAATAACGCAGCTTATGTCCCCTCCACCCTCTCCCCACCGAACATACAATTACCGTACCGTTCAGCCAAAAGAATCTCTCGGATAATGCGGAGCTCAAATTCAATATGTCCAAGTTTAATCGAAACGTTAGGGTTACGTAAGAGAGGCAATGTTAAATCAAGATTTGCGCATTATCATTGCCGAGAGATGGTGGTATGGGGTAGCGATGGGGAGGGCACTTGGCGCTAACTATACGCGCGTGCGGAGATCTATCGTTTCGCGTTCATTGGGAGCGAGTATAGCGGCAGAAAGGGAGAGGTTATTCGGTTGGCACTCGTTTCGGGAGAGAGGGAGGGTGAGGCTAGGGGGAGTGGATAGAGAGAAGCTGGGACCAGCCGCTCGATAGCCCTTTGTTTCCGCGCGCCCAATGTTTCCGCGGGTATGGCATATGGTGGCCGCGCACCGGCCAGCCAGCCACCGATAAGATAACGCGTCGCCGCTGCTGCATTCGCCGCCCAGCTCTTATCGAGCTCGCGAACGCACACACACACACACACACGAACACGCGCGCGTGCAAGAGCTCACGGCTCACTGGGCAGATAAGCGTTTCTGCCTTTTTAAACGCCCGGATATATATCTATAATGCTTCTCTAGCTGGTTCGACGTATATTCAGTGGGCTTTGGCGAAGGAGGATGAGGAGGATAGGGTAGCGCGGGGAAGGGGGATAGGGCAGGAAAAAAGGGGTCCTGTTGATGTTTGAGCAATATGACTACGGGCTATTAGTCACTGACAGGTGCTACTCTCTCCCCGGGCCATTATACCTGATCGTTCATATCTCCAGTCCTGATGTTTTACAAGTACCCAGAGAGGAGAGAGGACTGACAAGTACTCGTGTGTGTGCGTGTGTTTGTGTACTCGCATAAGCTTCCGCCATCGATCAAATATTTCACGTTGCCAAATCGTGTGGTGTGAGTGCGTGGATGAAAAGAGCTGGCTATGTATAGGCATGTGCGGTTCGAGCTCTAATAAGTGGACGTTTATTGATGCTTTTTAATATCTGAAGCACGGGTGGCGACTGTACTTTTGCGTTTGATGCGTTTGATGCGTGTGTGTGCGTGTGTATGTGTGTGTGTGTGACAAGTGAAAAATTAATATCCCGAGCTAATTGATTAATGTCGCGATTTCGCTTTATGGTATATACGAGAACAAGGCTTAACTATATCGTATCGGAAGTTTCGAAAATTGAGCATAATCATTAATTATTATAATCAAGTAATTGTTTAGTGCACGATAATGTGGCTGCGGGATGGTAATCGAGTTAGTGTAGTACTAAAAATCTCCCTAGAATTATTATTAATCAATCTTCATGGAGGTTTTATTAATATTAACGATCTAATTAGCGTGCGCACTTGATCTAATTATGATATAATAGAACAAGAAGATGGATGTGTTTTTGCACTTTAGCGACATGATACTTAACGCCACCATAAATAAATCGATATTAATTTCCTCTCTCACACGCTCGCTAATTTATCCGACGCTGCATTGTACTAGCGTTCGCCGCCTCGATTTTCTTGAGCATAGCGCAAATGCTTATCAAGAGCGTGACGTGCGCTACTCTTTAGATTATGCGAAATTCAAAGAAGATTTAATCTTTCGTCGCGGAAAAAAATTCGACAAAATTCTTTTTTATGACAAAAATTACTCGCAAAGTTTAATTAAAATAACTTCTTTTTTTTTCTTCTCTCCAAAGTTGAAAGAATAATAATCAGTCCGAAGTAATGAAAATTGACTTAAAAAAGGGTTCATATTGCGCTTGGCTTGATGTTCACTTTGATAATCTAACTTTTAAAATGTAGAAAGTTGGGTAAGAATATAATATCTCAGGTCCTAATGCCATATGTATACATAAGGACCAGCTACAATTCATAAATTATAAATCTTTATATACGATCCTAAACGATTAAGCAAAAAAGATCGACCACATCGAGCCGCCACAATAATAAAATTCCCATACCGCAAACATCAAATCCCGCTAAGCTGCCGCAAAGCATCAGCTAAAAAGAAAAGTAGGCACACACACACGCACACACACCGCGCGCGTAACATTCGATCGCGAAAAATTTCCTCATAGAGAACGCCAGCCGTCAGAGCCAATATATAAACATGCAGCACGCGGTTCTCGTCTATATACATATATGCACAAGGGAGGGCAAGAGCAGCAGCCGCAACAGCCAAGTGCACAGTCAGCGGCTATACACGGCTTGCTACACCCACACGCAACGCGAGAATGCCTCGCAAAGTATGCTTTTAAGAAGAGAGGGAGAGAGACCGAGAGAGAAGTAGGATGCGCGCACGCTTAAACGCGAGAAGCGCGCACGCCAAGGTATTCTTAACTCGCCTTTGTGGCTGTATATACGCTGCTTTTGAGCTTCCGCGTCCGCGCCTCTCTCTCTCTCTCTCTCTTTCTCTCTACACACATACATAGATAGATATGCAGGAGAAAGTCGGTGCGCGATGCACAAGCGATATAAGTACGATATGATTGATCGGTAAGGTATTATATAGCGGTTCGCGTGCCGGGCGATTGACGATGCACGATGCACCCCGAGTAGCACCAGCACCACCACGATATGTGCGAGCCTTCCGCTGCTGTTTTCTCTCTCCCTATATGTATACCCTCCTCGTTTTGGCATGCATAGCCGCCTATCCTTTGTCAACAGTCGGCCCTTCGTATTTTCGCTGATCCGAGCTCTCTCTCTCTCTCTCTCTCTCTCTCGACCGTACCCTTATACCGACTCCATGCTCGAGTAACAACTCGCCGTATAAATACGAGAGAATCTTCTTCGCTGCATTATATCTCTTCTGGACTTTTTGCGCGTTGGTTCGCCGCTGGTAAGCGGCTAATCGGGTAACGTCTAGCGACGGCGAACCTCCTCATTTTCCAGGGGGGCGTGAAACTGGCCCCGAGCAAAGTTAAACTCGTTCCTGTATATCGGACATGGAACGGAGTTTCTGCGCTACCAGCGACTATACACACGCGGGCGGGACGAGGACGGGCTGCTGCTACTGCTGGGACTCGCTCTCTACACTGGCCAGATACTTTTTACGTCCGCTCCGCTTCCCCACCTTGGACGCGCACGCCTCGCTCCCTATCTCACGGGCTATATACTTGCTGTACTTAGCAGAGAGAGAGAGAGAGAATCTTTTTTGTCGTTTATGAACCTGGCGCCAGTCGAAACTTTCCTATCTTTCGCTGTGCCCGCAAATATTCCTCGCACCGACGCTTTTTCTGACCCACTTTGCCAAGTAGCAGCGGACGAACTCCTGTCTTCTTCTGTACTTCTAGTTTCGACCCCTCCGCAACGCGGCTAACGATATACCGGAGATAATTGCGACGGTGATACTGGCAAAACATGTGTTTTGTTGTTGTTGGTCGACCCACTGATATTCTGAGGTTCTCTCTCTCTCTCTCTCTCTGTATGTGTTGGGTAAGCGCAGACGACTAGACGGTGAAATAGTATGGAACTATTTGTAGTTTGTTTTTCTTGGTGCGGGATTATGACGTAGTAGATAAACAGTTGGTTTGTGGACGACTGATATTCTAAAACGTCAGTTTGATCCCTTTCATTTTTAACGAAACACGAACACTTGATTTCATCAGGATGTGCAACGTTCGATTAGTCATTTCTCTGGGTATACACTCATCGACGAGAGCGATATGATATAAAATCCAGGCGAAGAACGGCGCATTTGAAAATCGCGCAAACAATTGAAGCGTTAATAGCTATGGGTTCCAGCATTTTTTAAGAATGCGCAATATTGTGCTACACAACTCTGTACAGCCACTACTCGGCACGCGTATAGATATACATTTCGTAATTTTTCCGCAGAGCACGGCACATGCTTATCAACGATCAAACAGTGATAACGGCTCCCAGCACTCTCTCGACTCTCTCGCCTCTCTATGTGAAAACGCGCGCGTATCAGGGAATAGTTTCGCCAAAAACTCGTCGAGCACACACCTATAACCAAAGTTCTGCCAACCATACCGTACTATATATTTATATACTTATACTATACATACACGCACGCTTGCGTTTTCTCCCACCCTCTCTCACTCTCTCTCTCTCTCTCTCTCTCTCTCTCTCTCTCTCTCTTTCCCCGGAAATTCGAGTGCGCGCCGCAAGATAAGAGTTAGGTATAGGCGGCGCGGGTATGCTGCTGCTGCCGCTGTATATAGATAGTGTGTCGCGCGTCGGCAACGGCGGTGGCGGTGACGATGGCGCGAAATTCAATTTGCAGCCGAATGTTTCGAGAGCGCGAAATGCAGCGTCACGATTTTCAAGCGCTTCTTCTCACGCACACGGGCGCGCACACAGACGTAGAGACGTCGACGAGAGATCCCTTCCTTTTTATTCCCGAGAGCAATAAGGGGAAGAGGAAGAAGAAGAAGAACGCACGAGGAAAACGAGTTTGGATTTCCAGGTAGCGACGTGCCTAATGAGAAATGCGGAGGACATGAGTCGCGTGCCGCTTGGCTGGTTGCACGCCAGACTCGCGGCAGCCATACCACAACTATCGCTCTCTCTCTCTCTCTCTCTCTCTCTCTCTCTCTCTCACGCAAAATTTCTAACAGCTTTTAGGAAGAGAAAGTTATTTTCGAAGCGCTCGTATAGCTTTGTTTTGTAAATAATTGGAAGTTCGCGGCGGATTCTCTGGTAGCGCGGCATAGGGGAGAGGCACGCATGCCTGGCTGGGAAGGTCACTTTGGCAGTCAAAATTTTATTAATTAATAAAAATATTTTTGAATTTTTATTTTTATTACTAGATCTTTTGTCAACAACGTATCTTTGTATGCATTTAAACTTATAGAAATAAAATATTTTTTTAATATAAATTGAGGTTGAAATTTAGAGGTCCGTCTTGCCGACGGCAAGTAGTTTTCAGTCATTCGTTAAAGTTATTAATTTATATTGATATATAATTATGAAGGGCGCATTAAAAAGCTTGACTCTCGCACTTTAATTTGTTTTTTTTTTCGTTGCACGATTAAAGACAAAAAAGTTATTATCAACTACAAAAAGAGTGCTTTGGGAGGCACGTTTGGCGTGAGGAGCACGGTGTCGCTGTGGACGCCGAATCAAAACAAACAGTCATAACCTCCTTCGCGCATTTCGAAGCAGTGGCACTTCGCGAATATTAAGTCCTGATAATTGATTTAATCCAAATTGTTAGTGTTAGTTTAATGGTTACGAAATATAAAAAAAAAACAGACTCTCTTGGACTGATGGGCAAATGCATCTTGCGATTAATAATGTTCGCAATGGCAAGTGAATCGCAAGTTCTGCTGAAGAGTTTGGAGTATCATGATCTACCCTGCAGCTTAAAATTATAGAAATAGAAAAAGGGGTATGCACTGATGGTACATTTAAGAAAAGTAAAACAAATTAATTTAAATTTAATATTATTTTTAAATAATGCATAAATATTAAGCTTCAAATCATTTGATATCTTATGTAGAATCAGGATTCAAGAGGATTTTTACAGATGAATAGGAAGCTGCCCTAGCTGGGTACATTATTAAAATGGAAAGTCAATTATCAATAAAACTGCTCCTGAATTAAATGATGCTGTCGATGTTTCTGCTTGTTTGGCCAATCCTGTTCAGAGAGCATCCTCCTCTATTGACAGTACTTCAAATACGTTGGACATCATTGAGTAGAAAAAGAGAACAACAGAAAAAACAGCTGTTATTACAGCAGAGGATTATAAGAAAGTTATAAGAATTTGATAGTTCAAAAGCTAAAAAACTTAAAGAAATAAAAACAACAATCGAAGGAAAAAATAAATAAAGAACCGCAAGTGCAAAAGAAAAAAATTAATGTATTATCTGATATAAAAAATCATAGCATAGTTCCTGGCATAGAAAATTTTATTAGGAAAAGAAAAAGCTCTACTGAATTGAAGACGACTCCGTGTAAGACAAAGTACTGTCATTCGTCTAGTCATATTGTACAAGAAATTACTGTACCGTCTACACTTGAACCTCAAGATAAAGTTATATATCAATTAAATGGAAATGAATATTATATCGAATTACCTTTTCCAAATACAGGATATATTGAAACACCTATGGAACAACCAGTGCAAATTCAATATATTGAATTACCTGACGGTGCCATCAGCCAATGTCATAAACAATTATTAAGTTAATACTAATCTTAATAGATGCTTTATTAATATTAATATTTATTAAACATCATTATTTTTATAATTTAGATCAACTGTGATAAAAAAAAATTAGAGAATAATAATTCAACAGACTGACAAATAAATATAAAAATAAAAAATATGAGATTATAATGATATAGAAAACTGATTTAAATAAAGATAAATGGATAAAAATAATTTAAATGTATATTTTATTTGAAGTTAGTATATAAAAAAAGCAAATCTTTCGTCTTTCCTAACTTGACATTTTAAATGCATCCGCTAGACCGCGCCAAACGTGCCTCCCTGATCTGCCAATTTTACCTCCCTAATAGAATAGGGAGGGCACGCTTGGCAGTTTTCTTTTATAAAAGATAAAAAAATACTGCGTGCCCAAATGGGTTTCAACGTTACGGTATTCGATTATTAAAGGAATAAAGAGTGCATGAATATTTAAAAGAAAGTTCATATCCATTTCCTCTTTTATTTATTCTATTTTAAACATTTTCTGCCAGTGATGCCCTACTCTCCCCTACTAACCGATCATCCTCCGTTCGGATAGTTTTGTATCGAGCTGCATCTTAATCGATGTGGTTTTCTATTTAAAGAACCTAAGATCGGACTGAGAAAATCTGAAGGCAGTGATGGTGCTGTTATCATATGTTATACACGTTCCCCGTTCTTATCTAAGCGCGTAATACGTATTCTGGTAATTTCCCACCACTTTGTACTGCCTTTATGAGGCTCTTTCGCTTTATCTCGTACTTCGGCCGTCTTTTACTGCCTTTGTGTGTGTCCCCGACTCAGTATTTAAACAACACCCAACTGTACACCCGCGACTTTGTACAATCGCGAAAGGCTTTCTGGTTTACGATGCTCGTTATTAAACTTGTTCTCGATCTTTGGAAAGTCAAGCATCGCGGAGCGGATGCAGCGAAAACAAACTTTGATCATCGCGCCACGGCAGCGTTACACAAATCACAATTGCCAAACAGTTACAATTTTAGAATTAATAGTGCTTACGCAAAAACTGCGAACGCGCTTTCCTGAATATATATGCGATGTTGATGGAGGGGCGACTGCTGCGACCGACTCGCGATTGTTTATCAAACAATCGCTACGCATCGTTTCGTAAATTAATCGAATGCCATATTGCTATTTCCGAAGCACTGAACACCCCCGTTGTTTCCTGATTTTTGCCTGTGCCGTGCTTTAAAAAAAAGGTGGGGTTGGGGGGCAATTAAAAACACTAACGATCACCTGTGCCCCTATGAATCATCCGCTGAATCCAATTACTCATCGTGCAGCGAAACAAAAACCAAACAACCAAATCATCTTTACTCGGAAATAAACCCGAAAATAAAAGAACACGAGTGTCTGGACTGGACGCATGCACGAGAATACGCACACATACAACAAAAGGGCCACTCGAAAGGCAAAGTGTGCGAGGGAGGTGTGGATGGTTACGTGTGGTCCCGACGCCTCTTTCTCTCTCTCTCTCTCTCCTCTCTTCGCGCAATGACCATTTCGTGCGTGCGCTCACTTGGCGTACAACAGCAGGCAGACAGGCAGGCAGTAGCGGTATAGTAGCGGTGGTAGCGTCGGCAGCAGCAGCAGTAGCAGCCTCTCGTACGCATTGGCAAAAGGCCAGCGTCGGCGTCGGCGGCAGCGGCAGCACAAGGAAACACGTGTTCAAGATTAGCCGGCCGACAGGTGCCACTATTCTCTCTCTCTCTCTCTCTCTCTTCCCCCTCCTGTACTGTATGTATAAGCCAACTTTACGGTGCGCTCGATGTGTGTGCTTCAAGCAGACTGAGAGAGAGTGGCTGTGGATTGCAAAAGAGGCAAGAGCGAGAGCGAGAGAGAGGGAGTGTGTGTATGCCTGTGTGCGTGTGCACACTCTCCTTCCATCAACGGGTGAGAGAAGGAGGTGGAGGAGAAACGCTCTTGACGGCCAAATTCCGAGACAACACCAAAGTGGAAAATGCAAGCGGCAGCTATACGCTTGCTGCTGCTCCGTTCGCGCCCACACCTCCTCTCTCTTCCTCTGGCTGCGATTGCAAGGATTTTCGGATGAATATTCGATCGCTGCTGGATTCGTCACCAGCAAAATTGAAAATAATGTATTCGACTCTTACGAATACTGCGTTTTGATTTTTGCGAGCGCCGCGTATACTGTGTGAGTTATTTAACGCGGAGAGTGGATAATTTTAGGGTGTGATCTCATTGTTTGGTACATGTTGCGAATGCAAAGTTTCAAAGACTCGTAGCTTAAAATAAGTGTAACCAGATCAAGTATAATAAGTATTCACAAAGTTTTGTATATTGGAAATTAATATTTTAAATCTAAAAGAGTGTTCTATATAGCAATACAAAAAAGTACTCCGTAAGAGGGACGATTGACAAGTTAATCTTTCATAATTGCAAAGTAGACACATTCAAATAAAAAAAATCCCGAGCCCGTTTAAAAGCTTATTTTCGAAGAATTACAAACACAAACTGAAGGTACAATTTTGATGGTCCACGACGAAGTAACAAACATATAGAATAAGCTCGATCGAAACTTCTTAAACCTCGGATCTTCCAGAACCGCGATGTCTAGCGAAGAATCCCCTTCTTTTTTTTCATGGCTCCTTTTCCGAGTAAATTTACCTAGAAATAAGATGGAACGGAGAGAAAGAGCAGGACTTGAATGAACGAAGAAGAGCTTTTGACATTTCCTCGGCTCCCCACCTCGCTCTCTCCCTCTTTTACTCCCCGAGCTTTCGGTTTGAAGACACGACGCTTTCACTAAGGTTGCAATAAGTTTTTTTCCCCTGCAAAGACAGCCTCTCTCGCTCAGCCCGACTACGAAAGCGGAAAAGAAATAAAGAGGCGAAGCTTGCATCGTCGTTTATCCAAAAAAAGGAAAAAAAAATATTGTAGTAAGAAGAAGAAGAAGTCGCGAGCTCTTTAGTACGTATAAGGGAGTAAGAGAGAGTAAGAGAAAGAGAGGGGGGAGAAACTAACGGTACACACGCACAAGACTGCTTCAAGTCCCTTTGTCCGACGAACACGGGAGCTTTCCAATTAGTCCGTAAATCACCCGGACAAGGAGACACACACATACACACACACAGTATAGTCGCGTGCGGGGGAAGGGGGGGGGGGACGAGAGGAAAAGACAGAGAAAGCCGTTCTTCTCTCTCTCTCTCTCTTCCACTGATATCGACCCTTTCCTCCAGGAGAGTGTCGGGAGACGGCGGAACGAAGAAGGCAGGCGAAAGGAAGTAAGCTATTCAGCCCGGCGCTGCAGCTGCGAAAGAAATTCCCCCGGAATTTCGAGGATTGCTCCTCCTCTAGCTGCGGGATTCTTTAGTGCACCGCCGGATCCTTTCACCCCTCTCTCTCTCGCTTCTCTCTCTCTCTCTCTCTCGTGCGCTCGCGCGCATATAACTATAATCGTAAGGTATCCGCGATATCCGCATTGCGTATTTGCCAGAAACCTCCCTGGGCGACTGCACCAGGGCTTACGCTCGTACACATTCTCGCCAGCCCCACGACGACGACTACTTGGGAAGACTCGGGGAGAGTCTTACCTTGGCCGGGCGGATTAGCTTCGTAGGCTTGCGCAACGGCGTCGGCGCGGCGTGTGGTGTGTAACGACCGAATGACCGCGAGACACCCAGACAACTGTGGACCTTAATGTAAACTTCCTTGCTTGGGAATTGCTCGGTAATGTGAGCTCGGGCTGATTCCGTGTAGGCTAGACGTTATACTTGGAAAAGAGTAAGTCGAGATTATTGCTGTTTAATTTGTTTGGCAATAGTTAAATACCGTAGAAGGTGTCTACAAGAGGTAAACTGAATTGGTCTAAAGCTTGATTCAGTATTCGGAAATCACTTCGATGAATATCAAATTCTAGAAATTAGGCTCCAAAATATGAATTATTTTAACCAGCTAAAAACAGCTGGAAGTTCACAAGTGCTTCTGATCACTTCGTCCCAAGGATGTTTACCGTAATCACGATTGAAGTTTTTTTTCCAACTCGTCTGCTTTCGCTGGAAAACTTTTCTTCGGCCAGCTTCAGTAGAAGTAAGAATTCCTCTCAGCTTATGAAAACTCGAACAATTATTACGACAACTTAATTTTTATCCTGCCAACGGATTACTGCTGATATTTCACATTTTTATAACTTGTTTATGACAATTCAGATAATTTAAAAATAACTTCTTAATTTACCCTGTTAATGAAACAAACTAATTGTTAAAGTATTTATTTGTTTTATATAACTCCAAACGTTAAGTGATGACAAAAGTACACTGATTCGAACAAACTTTCAAAAAAATATCCAGTTCAACATCTTGGCAAAACTTCTCATCCAGTCAAGAAGCTCAAATAAGCTTACACCCTCGGCTCGCAACCGGCAGGCATCCTGCAAACACTCGCCAGCCATAACCTCACACTTCTGATTTCCCGTGTGGTCGAGGCAGGTCCAGGCAGGCAATAGGCGATCGATCGCGAATCTGAATTTCCGCACTGTCTTCGTGCGATAATGATCGGCCCATTCAGCATCTCCCATCTCCATCTTAGCGATCCTACAGCATATCCTGCTGCTCGCCTCATTCATTTGAAGCTCTCGTCTCTCGCTCTCTCTCTCGTGTCTCTCTCGCATCTCTCTCTCTCTCTCTCTCTCTCTGTCCGTGGACACACACACACAGACACACTCACACATAGACGCTCTCACCGGCTGCGGGAATATCCTGGTCTGCGAGGCTCGACGGCATAAGCACCGGCCAACTGCATTGCGGCTGCGTCAAGCCCCCGTAACGTCTTGCGAGAGCCGCATGCACGAATTGCGCCTCGTGCGGCACCGCCGGAAGACGGAGCAAGACGGATACGATGCTGTCGCCCGGCTACTGCATGCCGCGTTAATTATACTCGCCCTCTGATTCTCTTGCGAGCTTTCTCTCTGTCTCCTCTCTCCACATTCTCTCTATCTATATCTCGGTGTATATAGAGGATAGCTTTGTTTTGAATTGCGTCATTTTTCTTTTTATTCCACACATTATATTTGCATTGCTTATTGTAGAACTTTAAAACCTTAGCGATTTCATGAAATCAAAATTTATATTCATCAACCAAACGCATTTTGATCGACAAAGAACTGGACCAATATTGAACTATTATTTTACTAATTGTACTCCTTCATACAAGAAGATCATTATTGCATCGATGCAAGATTAGTTACATTTGTTAAATAACTTAAATTTCTCAGCATACACCAACGGTGTAGGTCCACTTTAATATTCGGCTCCCATACAACGATATATCAAAGGGGTCTGCATGCACAGCAGTTTAGCGTACGGACTGTAACACTGAAGCAGTAGTGGACCACCACACCGGATAGTCTGGGAAACCTTGGCTATCCGAGACTGGCATTGCGTCGGCATTAGGAAGAAGGAGAAGAGAAGAGAGGAACGGGGCGGCCAATGGTAATTAGCGAGTTATGACCCGATGCTCGCATATGTCCGCGCATATGCACGTGTGTGTGTGTGTGTGTGCATATACGGGCCGGATTCTCTCTTCTCTCTGGCTGCCTGCAGACCTGCTGCTGTGGCCTCTCTCCCTCTCTCTCTCTCTCTCTTGCAGTCGCGCGCGCGCCTATGCTGGGCCGCTCCGCAATGTGTCACTGTCATCGAGAGCCGCGCGGTATCCGAATTGTTATCGCGCGGACCTGGTTAAAGCGAGGGTCAGAGAGACTACTACTACTAATACTAGCTACGACGGTGGCGGCGACGGCGACGACGACGACGACGACGAGGACGCGCCGGCCGAGGCGCTGCACAGTTAATAACGTGCCTCGAAATGTGTCTCGGGCCTCTTGCGCCTCTCGCCTCCTATATAGGCATAACAGACACACATCCACGCACGCGTTTGCCTATATGCGGAAGATCGGTATTAATTACCGTGAAGCCGGCTACTCTCCTGGCCTTCGGACGCGCGCACGCCTGACCGACGTATATATATGGTGCATATATATATGTGTGTGTGTGTGTGTGTGTGTGGGTATATATGAGTGCGTACGTATCGAGGCATGAATGACGAATTATCGTGTGCATGCATCGCGACCCCCTTATATAGCCCCAGTTGAACGCGTGGATTTTCTCTGTAATCTGTTTCTTGCTTCGCGCGTTAATTTGTGAATAATATGACCGGTTCATTGGCTCGGACTGTTTATATCGAATTTTGATAATTAGGAAGAGGCTTGCGGAAGTGTGCGATAAGGTCTGTTGGCCGACAATTGGTTCAATATTCAACCAGCTCTGTAAGATTTGCATTGATGATCAGCACAAGTAGAAAATAGTTTGGAGTAGGCGAACAGTAGAATGCCAGGGAGAAAACTGCTTTAACCGGACCCACTTGGTGCTAGCAGATATTTCTTTGATTAAAACCGAAATATTTTCTTCCTGAACTTTTTATATTGTGGACAAAAAGAATTATACTTCGTAATAGCAGATATTTTTTTTACAGTCGAAAAAAAGTTTTTTGTGCGAAAATGATATTATTTTTATAAAGAAACACGTTTTACGACAATGGAGAAAACGATGTAATTTTTCAATGAACTACATTTATGAAATGCTAAATTAGCTCGAGCACGAAACTCAACCTTAATTTTAAACATTGTGTAAGAGTTTCTGATGAAAATATAGTGCAAGAATTAATATTATATAGAAGTAGTATACGTAAAGTAATGAAAAACATTTTTTTTAAATGAATTTTGTTAATGCAAAAGTAGATATCGGCAACGGAACTTTTTTTATTTCATAATCTTTTTCAATTTAAAAGGTCTCATTTCGTTCCTTGATTAATTTCATGAGGGGTTACCGATATAAAAATTTAAAAATTAGTAAAACACAAAGTTGTACCTAATTGTTGCCATTTAAATGACAAACTTTTGTAAACTGATTAGTATATGTGAAAAGGCTAGGAAATAAACAAAAACAATCTACCCGTAGCACATAAGTATCTCTTAAGAAGGTTGAAGCGCTACGCGCAAGTCAAATCAGCAACTATTAGAGAAACATGAAATGGTATCACTTTTGGATGAAAATCATATATTTTGAATTACCAAGCATTGCAAGCAACTTATCATGTACTTAATAAAGCATTAGCATGATTATTATCGTGTTTAAATCACGAATTCCCAATTTTTCAAATATTAGTTTTTTATCAGACTAATCCACAATTATTCTAAAGAGATCTACCGTTTATAAAATTGTTCTTTCATTTTCAATATTTTTTATGACAATATATTAGTTATATAGCCATATTAGTTGTATTAGTTACATATTCAACCTCCTTAATGGTCAACACTGAAATTTCACATCTCGATATGCGTATAATTGTAAGTAGACTGTACAAAAATTTTTCTAAATTGTTTTCGAAATGAATTATTTTTTCTTCAAACAAATATTTCATTTGGTTGAGTTATTAAATTTGTCTTATTACAAGTATCTTTCTTTTTAAAAATATGATTTCATCCAAACTTAGGAAACAATCTTGCTGAAGTAACTTTCCTTTTGAATTGAACAAATTTTCCGATTGCATCTATAAAGGACAGCTGTTAATTGGGGGGAAAAAGTAATCCGCTGCCAAGTAACTGTATTTACTTACAGCTAGTATCGTATTTTCTGAGTGATTGAATATTGCCGTATAGTTCGATCTTCTACATTTTTATCCTATTTTAAACCAATTGATGAACTATAGCCAGGAAAGGGAGGAATATTCCTCTCCAACAACAAGGAAAATAACATGAAAAAGGAAGAGCGTTAACAACATTAAATCAGAATAAATGGATTCAATACTTTATCAGCACTGGACCAATCCCGAGGGATCTAATCGATCGGGCAGACTGCCGTGGCGCGTTTTTGTATGCGGCAGCGTTCGCTATTTTTCGACTGATTTAAGGGAATAGAATGAATTTTCTCTCCTCGGTGCGGCTCAGCACAGCAGCAGCAGCAGCAGCAGCAGCAGCAGAGCGCCAGCAGTGGCGGCCCGAGGATGTGCGGCTATATGTAGAGGTGCAGCGTGCACCTTCCAGTCGGCGATCGATAATCTGAAGGTACGAGAGAGGAGCAAGTGAGAGAGAGAGACACACACACACACATCTAGCTCTCTTTAGGAATAAGTTTGTCCTGTTGGAAGCGGAGGGAGAGCGTGTGTGAGAGCGAGAGAGCGAGAGAGAGAGAGAGGAGAAAGAGAGACGGTCATATATAGCCGCTGGCGCGCGAGAGGCAAGAGAGAAGCGAGCTTTGCGTGTCCTTCTTGATTTATTGTCGATGATCGAGGCAGTAGCAGCGGCGGCGGCACCAGCAGCAGCCGCTCTCCTCGCGCCTACGGTACTATTTATTTCCTTGGCCCAAGGAGAGACAGAGAGAGAGAATTGTGGTCTCTCTCTCTCTCTCTCTCTCTCTCTCTCTCTCTCTCTCTCTCTCTGGCCGGGAAAGCTCGCGCGCGCTCTTGGCTAATAAATTGCATTAAATTGTCGAACGGGAGGGACTATCGATTTTGCCGCGCTGCTACACGTCCGACGTCGGGTCTCTTTATTTTTAATAATAAAAAAAAAAGGGAGGATCGAGAGACGAGAAAAGTAAAAAGGAATCTTTATACTATGTATGGGTACTGCTGCGACCCTCTTTCTCTCTCTTTCTCTCGCGTGTGTATACGCGAATAAAAATGAATAAATGTAGAAACGAAGTTTGCGGCGTCGCGTCGTCGTCGTCGTCGTCGGTGGCGGCGGCGGCGGCGGCGGCGGCGCTGGCATCGGCTGTCGCAGTCGGTCCCGCGCTTGGAGGAAATTTATTTTGCACGGTACATAGCAAGGAGTACGTCATTCCCTCTCCTTATATACAGAGAGCGAGAGAACGCCAGTACATTCGGAGTCCTTAAACTCGTTTAGCTGCACGGCTCCCCTGATTTGTATCGGCTACGTCTCTCTCTCTCTCTCTCTCTCTCTCTCTCTCTCTCTGTCGCACGCTTACTTTCACGTATAGTCTGCTGATACGAGCTTGCGTGTACACACTGGGTACTACAAAGTGCGTCGGTGTACAGTGCCAAGGACGAGAGTCTTAGAAGAGGATTTTGGGGCACGCAGCAACAGCAGCATCGTCGTCGTCGTCGTCGTCGTCGGGACCCTTTGTGTCGCGCAACATGCGTATTGCATTACGATTTTAATCAGCCAAGTTGTCGGTACTTTGAACGCGTTTCGTATAATAGGGCTCTCTCACTCACTCTCTCTCTCTCTCTCTCTCTCTCTCTCTCCTATATACATATAGAGGATAGAGATGTACCTCCCCTGTCGTCAATTCGCGACAATGTTCGGAACCGTCTAACTCGCTCTCTTCACCCTCTCCAATTCTTCCGCCAATAAGGGGGTTGATGCCGAGATGTAGGGATGCAGACAAGAGAGAGAGAGAGAGAGGGAAAAAGCCGCGCTCCGCACAATGAATAATGCAAATACGCACGCCCCGATTATCCCACGCGTACGCGCTCACTGTCCGTATGTAATTCTATTTTTTTTCTTTGCTCTAAAGGAGAGAACCAGTGAGAGAGAGAGAGAGAGAGTAATTCGCTTGCCGAGATGCCGATTTACTTCGCTGATCCCCCTACGCTTGAAAGGAGGTTCCGTTAAGGAACGCATTTTGACGAGTTGCAAATAGACGTGCCTTCTTTTGTGCGCGATACCTTCTTTCATTGTACGCAGGCTGAGATCCGATTTCTTTCATTTGAAGTTCTTTGCGGATTTTTATTTTCGGAGCGGATTTGAATTAGAAATTAAATTTGTGTGCAGATCGATTTATTCCATTAGTTGATTCCGGTCTAAACGTAGATAAGTATAACGATTCTTAAGTCGAACAAAAAGTATCCAATTTTGTACTCTAAACGGCTTAAAAAAAGCTACCAGTCGCATATACACTATTGAAAAATTAAACACATTGATTGACACAGTACATGAAATTTGCATCCAACCAGTTCATCTATTTTAATTCGCATCGATCTCTTGAATTTCAATTCAGCTTCTTGTACGTAGTTATAGTTTGAAACAACTGCTGGCACAAGTCTTCGTGTCTCGCAATTTTTTTTTTTTCCAAATCTTACTAATATCTTTTAGATAAAAGCGTCGATAATTTGTACATGTTCAAAGTACACGGTCCAGAATATATTTTTCATAATCAATACAATTTTCGTTGTTACTTCACTTTCATATACGGTATAATCATGAGTCACCTATCGATAGTCCAATGATTGCAAAATGTGTGTTGCTCGGACTTATTCAGCCGCGGCTTTGGCGACCCTCCCACCGGCAGACCAGCACACACTGCACATTATAAATTAATCGCGCACCAGTAAAAAGGGCTCGCGCGGCGAAGCCCCGTATGCGTAATAGGCTAGAGAGAGAGAGTGAGAGAGAAAGAGAGCGAGAGAGCATCGCTCGCCAAAAGAGTAATCGTCATCGGCGTGGCGTTATGCTTCCGTGACACCGTTAATTGCGGGACCGGTTGCAGTCACTCGACGACGACGGCGGCGGCGGCAGCGGGAACGGCGGCGACTACGATGATCCGCGAATGGCAGACTGCCATTTCATCGGTTATAAGGGCGGTTTATATACACGTATATACATGTATGCGTGTGTCTATGTGCACGTGTGTAGGTAGATAGAGAGAGAGAGAGAGAGAGAGAGAGAGAGAGAGAGAGAGAGAGAGAGACATGGATAGAAGCGCACACACGTCACTTCATTATCGATTCCTCGCTCAGCGCGCTGACAATTATAATTTCACGGTCCGTCTAACGGTCAGTATCAGATTCGGACGGCTCATTATTTATAGCAGGATGCTCGGGCCGTACCGAGAACAAAGGCGGCGACTAGAATCGTTCGCTCGTATGGTAGATAGAGAGACACACACCCACACACACACACACACACACACACGTGCGGGTATGAATAGTGGAGCGGTGCATTATAGAACGGCGTAGGGAGAAGAGTGAAATTCATATAGACGATAGGACTTTATTTTTTGTACACGGGTACGAAAACAGATAAATCGAAAAGGTGTTTGTCGGTATATGTATAAGAAGTGATTGCTCCGAATGAGACGTTGAAAGGAGAGTGAGATGGAGGGTGTAGGAAAACGACTTTTGAAAGGACTCTCGTAAATTCGCGTCATTCTTCACAGGGGGGGTATATTCGTATCCTCTTATCGGCTTATACGGAATTGATACAGCATCTTGTTCGCGGGGATACATTTCATTCGACTGGCTTGCTATAGTCGTGTGGTGCGCTTATAGTCCGAGTCGCAAGTATATAGCCGAAAAAATGTGTCTGTCTCCATTATACAGCGGATTACTTGTACTCCTCGGTCTATACCTCTATACTGCCTTCTCTCCCTCTCTCCCTATCTCTGTCCTTTCCGCTGGATTTAATAATTCGACCCTATAATGGAGCAGACGACAAATCCTCTCGATACGCCAACTCTTCAATAAACACACACACACACACACACACACACACACACACATAGACGGAGATCTTCTGGAACTATCCGAAAAAGACCGCAGACGTAAAGCGCATATAATAGTAAAACAAATCCGCCAACGTGGCCGATCGTAAATAAAATAAAGAAAAAGAGGTTCGCGAGCGCGCGCTCACGTTCGCTCTCCCGTTCGGCTTTTATTACGGCATCATTCCGTACAATTCAGCAGGAAAAATGACTCGAGATTTATTCCCCGCGACACGCGTGACACACTCGTTGTTTTCATTCCCCCCCCCCTCTTCCTC
>UELU01140017.1:56043-121225 GCA_900490025.1 Megastigmus dorsalis | reverse complement strand
CGCCTCTCTCCTTTCTTCAGCCCGCGAGGAGAAGACACGACGACGTCAGAGCTCGTAAATATTATGCTCGAGATCTACGGCACATCCGGCGCGATTACCGCTGCTTCGCTGCGTCGTGGATCAACGCACACACACCCACACACACACACACACACACACACATACACACAGAGAGCTACACGTTTGGTTGTTTGGGTTAGTACAACACAGGTAATATTTCGTGGTAGCGGCCAGCACAAAGCTTCCCCGCAATGCTATCGGATCCTGTGTTGCCGGGAGGCTCTTCACCGCCACCCCCTTCGTTTTTGCACCCACCCACCAACCTTCGTGCGCCATTTTTCTCTCTCTCTCTCTCTCTCTCTCTCTCTCACCGAGACTCGCTTTCCTTCCACGACGCTAGAGAATAATGGTTTTTCGTTCGATCGTCTCTCGTTTCTCCTACGCGAGAGCTACGAGAGGGTAGGAGCTGGCAGACCGAGGAGAAGGAGGCAGATTGAATTGGAAATATGCTATTCGGCAGTGTGTAAAGTCGACAGACTTTTCCCCTTCGCTGCTGCTGCCGTTCCCACTATTCTGGCTGCTGCTGCTGCTGCTGCTGCCTTGCCTTGCCTTTTTTGTCTCGAGCTACTACTATCACCACTACTATAGCTGCTTTATACGACCAAATCCCACTATTCTCCGTGGATCCTTCCAAAGCCGTAGCGCGCGGCACTGACGTACACCTGCAGCCTCTTATATATCTACTTTCATCTACCTCGCACTACCACTATCATGGACGAGAATATGTATATATAGGTTTAATGTGTACCAATATATGCGGACCTAATGCGCGTTAAAATAAACCTCGGGCGCGAGACGACTTTGGGGGGGCCATCGGGGATCCGTGTGGGGGTATTACGGCCATACGGACTGCGACGAAATTTCCCCGACTCTCGAATCAGCTCGATACGCCTCGCGAGCTTACGAATTTAACTCGAGCGTATAGGACCAGAAGATGTACGACCAGATATCTCACACCGGGATATGATCAGCGGCGGCTGATGATATTTCAGGGAAGAGATAGAGACCTGACGTGCTACTGCTGCTGGTGGTGGTACCCACACGCTAATTGGAATGGAATACGTGGGGGGTCAGTGCACAGCGTCGTCGCTAAATCATCCCAGTCAGCTGTTGACGTCGGCTGACAAACCCGGAAACAAACGACAAGGACACGCGAAAGAAGTCGAAAAGCTCGCTACGGGCAAGCGAAAAAAGGTGTCGTTGTCGATGTAGCGACAAGTCAATCAGAGAGAGAGAGAGAGAGAGAAAGAAACGCGAGTAGTAGGTCACACAGATATGTCGATCAGAAAGAATGCGAGAGAGAGAAAGAGAGGGGGGGGGGCACGGGAAAGCAAGTATTTAAGTCCCGGGTAGGGGTATCTATTTGCGGCGAGATTGCTTTCGCGACCCTGATATCAATTCGACCAATCAATGCTCGGTGCCAGTTGCAGAAATAACCGAGAGCGTGCAGCGAGCCGCTCTTGTTGTTTGCTGCTGCTACCGTTGCGTCTCGCTTCTCTCTGGTGATAGAGAGAGAGAGAGTGAGAGCGAGCGAACGTGTGTGTGTGCGTGTGTACCCGCGTACCCGTGGTCCCGAATGCGACCGGTGCTCTCTTTTTTTTCTCTCCCTTGCTTTGTTTTGAATTCGCATCCACTGCAAATGACCCTGGCCGAGAAAAGTCGGCGAAAAATTAATGCGCTGATTGATTTATGTGCGCCAGTCTCGGTTGTATAAAGAAACAAATTTCGCGGCCCCAGCGGATTGTAACTAGGTCTCCTTTTTGTTTTCTAAAAATAGATCGATAAAATAAGGCTCGTTGCATTATGGTGCGCTACGACCCAGTTTGGTCAGTAGCGATTAGCGGATTAGACGTAGGTATGGAATAACATGATGGAATTTCGTAAACGAACGGCTTGATTAAGACTTTATACATGGTCACGAATACAAAGCACATTAAATGTGTTTTTTGAAAGCAAACGTTATAAATGGCTACTGGCTAATGGATGCTGCTAATTCTAATAATTTCAATAAAAATCTTATTAATTCCTTGATTCATCTTCCGAAGCTAATCATGTACTTACCGCAAGTCTATTTCCCAATCCTTTATACTACAAAATACTAGCAGAATCACCAATTGCTTATCAAATTTATAAAGTCAATCAAAGAGCCAGTAACCAATTATCTTACATAGCGTGTAATACACTGAGCAAAGAATTAACCGATTGTTTGCCTTAGCAATCCAGTCGACGAAGCTGAAAAAAACTTTCGACGCGAGTGGGAAAATTAATTTCACAAATTGATCCGCGCGCGCGCGCGAGAAACGATAACCGGATCAACATTGAAAAGCTTGCGCTAGACTGTAAAGCAGTGACGGCGGCATAGGATCGATAAGTAAAACGCCGAGAATAAATCAGAGAGCTTCACCCCAGGGGCTAACCAAGAGCAGCAGTCATGTTTCTCCGTTCGCTGCTAGGAATTTAACGCCTAGATCTAGAGAAAGGGAGAGAGAGAGAGAGAGAGAGAGAGAGAATCGAAAGCAAGCTCTAACTTTGTCCCCGACAATGGCATATCCACGCGCTGGGATTCAACGCTCTCTGCGACACTAGCGGCTAACTAAATTACAGATGCAAATAACGGCGGCAGCTTCTCTCGCCCTCCACCTTCCCTCTCGCTCTCTCCCTCTCTCTCTCGCTCCCGCTCCAAGAATCAGTGCATTGGTTCTTGAAGGAAGTTCCTGGGGCCACTTATTAAGCCGTTAATTCCCCCTCTAAGGTAAACAGCGAGCGTCAGGAGCCCACGACGGCTATCTAAACGCTCAGTAATTACCACTTGACGCTATTGTAAGGCTGTGGCGTCTCGTCTCTTGCTGCTGCTGCTGCTACTGCTGCTACTTCTCTCTCTCTCTCTCTCTCTGATTTACTTTGCTCACCGACAGCTAAAACCTCAATGATATCCTTTAATTAAAAGTCGATCGTCGAGTCGAAACCAGTTACTGTTTGACGAATCTGTTTATCCATCTTGGAGATACTCTGAAAGGATTTAGCTGCAGTGAGGCGAGATTCTTAAGTAGATACTTGATACTCATTGGGATAAGTGCCTTAGACCAATTGGCATCAAATTCAAAATCAAATCATCCTATTTTTATTGTTTAAAACTTATTTGGTTGTGGAAAATTTATAATTTTTGCAATAAAGTTAAAATATGAAAGACCGCTGCAAATTCACTAATTCTAAACAAATGAAGTGGAATGGTATTCAAAAACTTTAATTATTTTGGTTGTCGGAGTTGAATAAACTTCGTATTCCAAATAAATTTAATAAACTTAATGTTCTCTGTGATTGACTATTAATAGGTCGAGTATTCTTTCCGAATGAAAACGTTAAATAATGAAAATCTATTCAAATTGATGAATGAAATGTGCAGTCCTATAATTGGTAATTCAGAAGCACTCGACCAGAAAAGACTTGTGATCAACCGACCATTAATAACTTTCGTACAGAAATGAAAAAAAAAAAAAAAATTCATAAAGAATGTGACTCATTTGAACACACGTACTTTATTTTATTGACTCTAGATAGAAGCAATCGCTAATTCCTTAGTCTCACCCTCCATCCAAAACTTCTCTGAGAACGAATCACATCTTCCTCGTTTCCAAAGGCAATCGGCATCAGATCTTCGTCTCGTGTGCCTTGGCTCGTGTGTTGTTTCCATCCAAGTTTATTGCTCGGAGATAACCTCGACTTGGTGCGACCTTTTCTCCTCCTCTCTCCCCCTCCTCTCTCTCTCTCTCACCCTTATCGAAAATCCAGCGAGAGGGTGAGGATCCCAAGTGGTAACTAACGAGTGTCGGCGCTAGACAGCCAAGAATTTCACTGCACGTTTCGGCGCAGAGTCCGATCGTTAATCCTTTAATTTCCCTCGCCGCTTAAGAATCCGACAAACTTGGGCCGTTTATTCCGTATGAGACGTCCGCGTTGCTCGTTGCGTTAATTTGCGATATGATAATTGTTATTGGCTTGTTAGTGCAGGATGACTACGAGGTGCAATATGTATAAAGGCCAGATTACCGTCCATTGTAACTTGGAGCCTAATTGGATTATTTATTTTTAATAAAGATATTCTTAATAGATAGACTAAAATAGATATATTTAGTCTATCTATTACATAAAATCTTTAATTATCAGTTTTAGAGCAATGCAAAAATAATAACAGATACTGCTTTCTCGAGTTTCTTCGCGAAAAAATCGGCTGCAGGTAGCTATAAATATTTTGGAATTTCGAATGTTGCAAAAGTAACTTGAAGATAAAAATAATCTTTCACACTGTGCGCAAGGCTCAATTTTTCGTACGTGTACGGGCACAAAATCGGCCTTTGCGTACGTTGTATGAAAAAAATCTTGTACGCAACACGTGCGCTCAGGTTATCTCGACTGGTGCGAGGGTCACCCTTACTTCGCTCGGGCGACAAACTTCCCCCTCGTCGGGATAATCTCCTTCGCTCAATAGTTGCGTAAATGTACTATTTCGTGGCTTCGAAAAATGTTTCCGTAACTAAATAATAAAGATAATAGCAGATAAACGTTACGTAAATAAATTATAGTAGCGATGCCTTGGTAACATTGTAACAGCACTTTAAATGAAGAAGTACGCGAAACAGTCGTTCTCAAGTTTGCTTTCTTGTTTGTTTTCCCGTCCGAACAACGGCACACGCCACACACGAGCCACCACGCTTTCCCCAGTCCCTCTCGCAACGAGATAACGAATCTCCTTTATCCCAGTAAGTATCGCGCTTTTTCACGTTGCATGCTGAAGTCTATAATTCGACAAGATCGATAAGTGTCCGCTTCTTATCTCGGACCCTGAGAGAGAGATAGAGAGAGAGAGAGAGAGAGAGAGAGAGGTGGGGAGGGACAGTGTTTGCGCGCGAAGGAGAAGCCAGAGAGATGTGTGTCGGACGTTCGCGCCTAATTTACCGCTCGTAAGATCCAAAGCTCCCAACAAATCCAGAGTAATCGGCGGCCATTAGTCCACTTCAAAAGCGCCGTCGTTGACTAATGTATTTCGGGCAGGCTTGATGATGCGGAGACTTTGCTCGTCTCGCTCGCCACGCAGCCGTGAATTCGGCGGCTCTCGGGGGAAACAGAGAGAGCGAGAGAGAGAGAGAGAGACTCACTCACCGACGCTGACGCGCGCTTAAGAGGATTTTGATGGGAGCTCCGATATTAATCGCTCTTTTTATTATCGCTTTCTCTCTCTCTCTCTCTCTCTCTCTCTCTCTTTCTCTCTCAAGTTTTTACTGTTGCGCTCCCCGAGACTAATCAATGACAGCTGCTGCGATGCTCTGTGTTTGCTGACGAGTTCCGGGTGCAAAAATAGTTCGATAATTGAAATGTTTGGTCTTGGAAACTGTGACCTTCTGTTTTTGGATAAAAAAAGCACATATAATTACGATCGAGCGATTTATGAATTAAAAATATGTGCAAATTCCGAGAGATACGTGAAATTTAAATACAAAAAATATACTCTAGAAAGTATCTAAAAGTATTGCAGAAAATTGTTATGAATAAATAATGTCCTTTTTACGTAACGACTTTTTTTTTAATCAAAACGCGGAATTGAATATCGATCAGCGGTAAGAGCACGAGAATAATGGTTGAGGTATTTTTGAAAGCTGAATTTGGTTATTAATCGATCTTTTTACATCAGGAATCGCACAATAGAATTCATCGAATGATTATACAAAAAATCCTTTTATGCATATTTACCATACGCACTTGTACTCACAAATATACGTTGACCTACGCATAGATTAAAACAAGTTCGAAAAATGAACTAGCGTATAGAAACAGGGAAATGTTAAACTATCCTTTTATTTGCAGTACGAAATAGAATATTGCGCGTTTAGCGTGACCGCCATTATCACGATTCGCGTGAGTTCTGTACACGTCGAGCAAAAGTACGTTTGTTTTAAAAAGAAAAAATCCGTTATACACACAATAGAGAGACGCGAGCGCATGTGCACACAAAGCAGTAATCCGGCAGTGGTGGAAAAGACGAGTCGAAAAGATAAAAGAAGAGCGAGCGTTAATCAATGGGCATTTGGCGAGGAAAGCGCCGAGTAATTGCCGTGGCCGTGGTACTTTCTCAAACAGCCGTACACACACAAACGTGCGCGAGAGAGAAACACGCAAGTATGAAATTCGCGTTTAGCATCGCCATTTTTTTCACTCTCGCGGCCGAGAGAGAGAGAGAGAGAGAGAGAGGGTAAGGGTCAAAACGAGCGACTACACACGCACACACACATACGGGCTTTTCAGTCGAGCGCTGCACCACCAGCCATTCGGCCAACACTCGCTGCGGGGGTAAAAAATACTGTTAATGGGTATAGCTTTGTCTCCGTCCAGCGTTTTACTGCCGCTAGAGAGAGCTTTCAGTTCAAATCTGCCCGCTCGCGCACGCGCCTGGACCCGAGTGTCCGGTTGTTTGTTATACATTGTATACACACACTTGTGGAACGGGGGGAGTGCAGTCAAAGTGCTGCTGTAGCTGCTTCGCGTGTATGTGCGAATGCGTACATAGTTCTGGGTGCACCGCGAGTCTACAGCAGTGACTGATCAGGCGGATTTTCATCGCGTCGAACGCACTTTCTTACCGACAGTTTTCCCCGTCCTATTTTTCGAGGTTTTCTTTTCATCGCTATATCCTTTATTCTCACAGACGCGTATAAATATTTTGCCAAACACATTCTCTTTCGCGTTTGTTTGGGTTTATTTCCTTTGTAAACACTGGGTTTCGTGTAGATTCGGTTACCGAGAACTGAAATTTCGTGAATATTGATGGTTACGATCGATGTATTTGTACCGCTGGTTACAATATTATAACTTTATCGGAAAATTTCAGTTTCAAATATATATTTGAATACTCTTGCTCAATTGTTGATATTTGATAATTTATTTCCTCACCGAATTCCGAGATTTTATTTTATTCCATAATTATCATTCAACTTCTGTTTCTAAAACTCAAAAGCTTATCCGAGCAACACTTCAAACATAAATGCTTTCTCCAAAAAGAAAAAAACTGAAATAAATATGAATCTTTGTTTACGAAATGAAGCTTCGTTCTTGCGCAAAGCTTTCAAGGGCGTAAGTTACAGTAGAGATTCTCTTACCCTTTGCGCTCGTACCTGCTCGAAATGATACAAACGCATACAAACGCACGTACCGCCCCCTCTAAACACATTCTCTCTCTTGCACCATCAATTTTTATTGCTCGGTAGGATCCGCGAAGGCTGCATCACTGTATATACACCGGCCACTACGCGAGTTAATATTTTTTCGCACTACCTCGCCGCGCGGCTTGTGTATTCACGGAAACACACATACGCACACACACACACACACTCGTCCACTTATATTTCCAAGTCGCAAATAGCTGCCTCGCGCTTAGTGTGTGCTCGAGCTTATTTTTGTCCCCGCTGTTTTCGTTCGCCGATCGATGAGGCGGATTACGCCTTTCAACATTTTCACCCGCGCATTCTACTAGTCCGTTATACGATGTCTCCGCGCTGTGGAAGCGCACCGAGAGGCAAAATTAATCTAGCGCGAAATAATGCGTGCTCGGAAATTTAGTTCCTTTTTCTTTTCCATTCGCTCTTTCCGCACTCGTTCGCCGATGTCTTTTAAGAGAGACACATAGATTGCGATAATAACGTTATAAATTCCGGCCTCTTTCTCTCGTTCTCTTTCGATTTCTTTCTCTCTATATATCGTAAATGGCATCGTTCGCTCAATTGCCCGTAGCCGAATCGATAGGCTTTTTTATATGCGAAAAACCCTACGCACTTGCAGGGAACTGCGCGTAACGTTGAGCGTATATATACATGATCGAAAGAATCCATGAAAAGCCACTGGATAATGGCTAAGCTCGAGTATCGATTGATACCAACCATTACGGCGCTTTCGAACGAGCGTTATGTATAAAAGTTGAAAAATATTTTTTCCTTTTTAATTTGTTTGAATTCAAAGTTGGTTTTTGTATTGGGTGTGTTGCGTCTAATTTTAATATTATGAAATATTATTCATCATCTCTCGTCGAACTAATAATTAATTTAAATATTTATTGCTCGTACCTAACGCAGTTTACTAATTTTTTACTTTTTTCTTTATTTTACAGGTGAGTTTCAAACAGTCTGCCTTTTTACCTTATGCTCCTTGACACGTAAGTTTATACATGAAATTTTTATTGAAATTATATAATTCATATTTAATTTTCCACGGAACTGCATCATTTGAGAACCAGTATCAATTTACTGACAGCTGTGCGTCAAGTTAAATAATCAATGATATAAAATGATATAAACATTAATTTTTGTCAGGAGTTTAATGTTTGAAATGAATGAAAAAGTTTAACGTAGTAACTAAATTTGCTCGAGATTTGACAATTGGATCTCCGCTCTGAATCAGAAGTGTATTAAAGTCAAAAATGCTCCCACTCAGCGGAAGTTTAAGGTACGATCCAAAAATCGCACTGAAATTTGCGGCCAACCGCGATACAGCCGTCACCGAAAAATCAAAGCCAAGAAGAGAAAAGGAAGAAATTTTTCACGCAAGTACAATTGGCGCGGATTCTCGAGCGAATCAGCGAGTCGCCGAAGCGCGCCAATTAAAAGAGGCATTCGCGCGCAAATCCTTCTATCTCCCCCCGCCCTCCCCTCTTTTCTGGCATACGCCACGGTCAAATCATAATGCCAGCGCGTACACGTTGGTGGCAACTGCCAAACCAGTGCAGCGCGGTGCACAATCGCAAAATTTCCCTCGCGTGTGCACATATTCCCTCTCCCTGCACACACACACACACACACACGCACACACACACACACTCTCTGACGTATTATAACGAGTTGCGCGTGCCCGATTTTCGGCGTACACGCGCAATAACGTCAATTCCACCGACTGTGCAACCTGTATATATACGTATATATATGTGTATATATCTACATATAGCGATATAGAAGTAGGAAGGCAGGCTTTGGATTTGCGGATTATTCCGAAAGAGCGCATGACAATAACCATTTGATTCCCGTTGACCCAGTTTTCAGAGATTCTATTCCGCGCATCGTCGAGCGCGTGCACGCATACATCACCCACACACCTGCACGCGCTTAGATTGTGCGGAATCGCGATACGTACTGTGCATGGGGGGACGCGTGCGTGTAGCGCCTGCGAAAAAGAATTCGACGAACCTGAGAATTAGAGGTGGACGTGCGCTTCGAATGCGTGTGCGTGTGTGTTTTTTTTTTTTTGTTGCACCGACCGAGCTCGAAAACTTGGCTATTAAGCGGAAGTAGCAGTTTGCGCTGTGCATATGTGAGAGCATTTTTTTTTTTTTTGGTTGGTTGGGTGTTTTGAAGTGGGCGGTGGAGTTGGGGTGGCTAGGAACGCTTTACGGGGTTGTTGAAATCTGTATGTTGACGAATGCCGATGTGGGAAAGTGAATTTTTTTATACTTTGGTGCGCCTTGCGAATAAAGTGTTATATTTATATATATATATATAAATATATATATATACAACAATATTTGTCAAAAAAAAATTTTCTATATGAAGGCTTACTTCAATTTCAAGGGAAAAACCGGCTCGACTAAAAAAAAAAACGATTCTGTAGCCGAACGCGACGCGTCGCACACACAATGGGCGTAGGAAAGAAATTGGTGGAAAAAAAATGATTTATCAGAGAGGAGGAAAAAAAAGAGAGAGGAGATCAGGGCGAGTGCCGAGCCCTTTATTACGCCTGACACGGGGGATATATCTGTCTAAGGATACGGAAACATTTTATTTCGTCCGCTGGCCCGTCGTCCGCTGCCTCTCTGGACACATTCCTTTCTCTCTACGGGGGGATGGCCAAAAAAAAAAAAAAAAAGCAACAGCAGCTCGCCGCCCGTGTTATACACACAGAGAGCGCATATCCCAGAGCTCCGCTGACCAAATCTTGCCAAGCGCTCGATCGTCCGTGGGAAATCGATCGTGCGAAACGAATCGGCACCGCTCGCTACACACTCGCTTTCATTCCACGGGATTCAGCATTAAATGACATTTTGGGAAGCCCCTCGGAGTTTTGTCTCGTAAATACGTAATATCGGGGAACTTGTTTTCGGGCCAACCCATACTCCGCACCATCCCGGCCTTCCTCCCTTTCATCCCTCACGGGACACACTCTACGCTCTCTCTGCATGTATGCGCGTGTGTTTTGTGTGTGTGTGTGTGTGTGTGTGTGTGTGTGTGTGTAGCTTTTCACTCGGCGAACATTTTAATTTCGTTATTCACCCTTATTTTCATTACGATTAATGCATTATAAATATAATGGGCCCTCATGATTTCCGGGATTTAAATGGGCGGGAAATATATTCCCTCACCGTCGCCTCACTTCCATCGGGGTTATATTCATCAAAAATTAAATGGACTTTAAGTATGCCTCGGTCCGCGTGTCAGTTCGGATACAATTATCGAAAATTTATCGCGAAACTCCAGGTCCGCGTGGTGCCAGCCAGTGGTGCGTGTGTATATGCCAGCGAGACCTGCCCGACTACATGTGCCCCCACTCGGTTTATTTTCGTATTATCCATCACCGCTGCGATGTCAATGTTTTTAATTGACGTTTCGGTTTTTTCTTGCTCCTGCGCTTCGATCTTTGCTTTCGTTTACGCGGTTTATTATAATGCCAAGCGTTGGATTATTTACCGGTCATGGATATATAAGCGTTTGTTTTTCTTTTATTTGTCGTCGAGGATTTTTCAATCGAAGGGGGACGTAATCAGTTTTAGTTTTTCGTACGGAATGAAAACATTCCAATTACTTCACGGCGATAAAAGAACGATATTTTTTTCGATGAGTTATCGTTGTGTAGGATTTCTCTTTATATAACTTTTAGTGGAAAAAAATTTGGGAAGCTATTGCGCAAAATCAAAAAAGTGTATTGGGTTTCATTTTATTCTGGGTCATGGTGGAAAACGAATTGGTTTTCTCATAGTTTGACTATTGCTTGAAAAACGTTGGTTTGACTGAATATGTATATTTTTATTAATTTATATTGTTGAAAGTTTTTACAATGGCAATTTCAATAGAACTCTTTTAATCAATATGTTTCAGGGATTTCGTAGAAACCTTTATATCAAACTAAATTAATTGTTTATTCCGATAGAAATGTAATAAATATTCTATCATACACGGACAGAGAAGTTGATTAAAAATGCATCCAGAATCACTAAAATTTATACGACTTGTATATAAGTAATATTTATATAGATATACACATTTTAAGGTTAATGTTTACACATGTATACGAGAACTTATTTAATATTAATAGATATTGAAGAGTTAAAGAAAGTATCAAGGGCTAACGAAAGAACATGTAATTTAAAGTATAACCAATCCGTAATAAAATGATTTCCCTTTTTCATCAATATTTACGTAGCTGCAAAAGCATATGCAGTCAGATATTGGAGGTTAAGCCCAATGCGTGTGAGTTCCAATAAAATTTATCTATATCATTACAATAATTCTTATTTCTTTTGCAGTACATTTTATGCTATCCTTGTAATTTAGAGGACTAGTCCAAATTTCATGATGATCATCTAAATTCAATATTCTACATGAATATTTATAAAATTTACTTATATTTATTTATACATATATTTATAAAATAAGCACTTACAAACAGTAATTTATAGCTATTATTTTTTGTAACCATTTACGTTAAAATGAAAGAAAAGCCTTTCTTCCTCCGAGCAACGCGTCGCATCTCTTTAAATACTCGCGCCATCTGACCGATCGCGAACTTCCCGACACTCGCATTTTAATCTTACAAATCTACCAAGGAGAAAAGTCACGTACACATACACAGCTGCGTATATGAGGCGTCTATAGGCGAAAAAAAGGCGAGTAAGTACAGCCGAAGAGACCTTTTTTAATTTAAGGCCGCGCAGGTCTGATATATATATATATTTTCCACGAGGCATCTGCGCGCGTCATTCTATACGCGACGAAGGTTTTTATCAACCTGAGTGCGTGGCGCTACGTGGAGAGTGAGAGAGAGAGAGAGAGAGACGGTCACCCCGCGAGAGAAGAGAATTGAAGAGCGAATTCGGTCCTCCTTAAGGGGAAAGAGGGAGAGAGAGAGAAAGAAAGAGAGGCAGATGGAGAAGGAGGAAAAGCAACACAGCGTCGTGTCCATCACGTGTCTACTCTCTCACTCTCCTTTTCTCCCTTTTTCCGTATACCTCGGCGACGCAACACAAAAGCCAGGAGGCTGGGCTTGTACTTTTTTCATCCCTCGTCTTTTCCCTTTTGTCGAAAGCGACTCTTGTTGCCGGCGCGAAACCTTTCGCGATGTACCCCGTATCATATATAATAATGATGAAGCGCAAAAATCATAATTCAAAGACCGTCGCTGGACGCGATATTCGATCCATGCGCATTAAAAGGAGAGCGCGAGAATAACTTTCTCTCTCTGTATTATGTATACGTGTAAGTGCTATCGCAAAAAGTTTTTAGTTTTCGATGGAGACTAACTCGCGCGCGCACGCGCGTCATGGCTTTTCCAATATAAACATTCGACGATCTAGAGCTTTTCGTAATAACATTTTGCAATTTGATGAGGGAGAGAGAGAGAGAGAGAGAGAATAGTGGGAAAACGCTGAACCAACACCGACAAACTTCCTTCGCTCGTAACTTGCTATTTACCTAACAATAGTCATACTTGCGAATTCCGTTTCTATAGACCCCTGGCTCTCTCTCTCTAGCGATATATTTCCTAGCACCAGTAGACGAAAAAATTTAATAATTCTTGTTATCAACTAGAGCTGCCACGAGCTGCATCGATATAGAGATGACGCAGTATTTATGCTTCGAAATGAACGTTTCAATATTATGAATTTGTATATGCCCTCAAAACAAAAACTTTCCATGGAAATGTTCTCTTTTTGATAATATTTCAAAGATTTCAGAAACTGCCGGTATTTCGAAAGAATTTTTACTGGTCGAATAACCTATTTTCTACATATCTCCATCGAGGTAATTGATTAAACCAACAATTTCCGAATGCGAAAAAATCAAGCACTTGAAATCGGAATGTCGACATCCATTTCTCACGATTAAGTAAACAATGCAACGAAAGCGAAAGCGACGTATGCAGGGGCTAAATCGACTGAAACATCCAGAAAAGTGGGCAGGATCAACCACGCGCTTGTTATCTACCAAAATCACGAATATATATATATATATATACTTTTCATCGATTTTTCGTCAGAATGACAATTTCCGTATTCGCGCTGTCACAGATTCTCGATAGAAAGCCATCGGCCCCAAAATCCCACGTCTCGCCAGCACAACACACGCCCCTCTTCCAACCAATCATTCCCGCCACCACTCGCAACAATCAAAGCTATTCAGAGAGAGTGGGAGAGTGCAGCTTAGCCTCGCAAATCAAAAATCACTCGGAACGAAATTCGATCTCCCAACCGCATTTTTCCATCCCCCTGGTTATCTTTTCATACCAGGCCTATATACATGCACACAGTTAAGACAGCGAGCAGCATCAATGGCACGTAAAATATTAATGTCCCAGGAGTCCATAGTCGGGGCGCTCTCCATAAAGGAAAAGAACGCAGTTGCAATAACACGTTCTTCGAAGTACGGACATTGCCGTACTATATCGAGAACGCACACACACTTACACAGAGAGAGAGAGAGAGAGAGAAAGAGAGTGGCACACTAGTAAAGCGGCAAGACCGCGTGCTCCCTGGCTTCCGAGATTCCGATGTCTAGATATTCCGACAACGAGGAATACGACGACGACGACGACGAGGAGGAGGACGTAGGCGATGACGAAGATGGTGATGGTGGGTTGGTCGGGGTACGCGCGTAGCTCTCTCGGTTCACAGACACACAGGGCCAACACAGACTCCACCGAAGGCACGTCCGGCTTTAGCTTCTGCGGCTGCGAGCTCGAGGGGCACATCGGTATGCGTGGAGGTGCTGCCGCTACTGCTGTTGGTGGTGGCCTGCCGGTGCTCGCGCGAACTCACCCTATATACAACAGTGTTGCTACGGTATGTTGGCAGTTTGGTGCTGCTCGCTATATGCGCGACTCTCTATTTATCATTTTCGCTGACTCGTCCTACTGGAGGATCCTATATATATAGACGGCTGTGCAACAATGCCTCCTCGCTTGTATAGCCCCAACGGCGCGGGCTACATCTTCGCATTATCCTGCCAATTTTTATTGCCAACACCTTTGGACACGCTGAGGTCTTTTATTTTTAGGTTCGAGATTAGAATATAGGGTGTAGTCGGACGATAGACCCCATGGTTCGATACTATGCGTTGAGATACCGAAACGGTGTATTAGCTGTACGAATGATGTAACTTGAGCCGTTTTTGTAAAGTAATATAAGAGATATTAAATAGATTTGATTAAATGGAAATATGCACTGTTTTAGAATCGAAAGTACAAGGTTTTGACAATGTGTCAAAGTTTCTGGAAAATACGAAATTTTGAAAAACGTACGATGAACTTTGGTCCGAGTCAGCAGAAAATATATATCTTGCCAATATTACATCACAGCCTTTGACCGAGTAAGTACTTGGGGAGAGTTTTTTTGTCGAGTCAATGCAAACTCGGTGTCGATGACCCCCGCTGCTATCTCTTACAGCCAGTGGAAAAGCAGGTAATACGGACACTCGCGATTTAAAAAAGAATCGATAACCACGTTCGCGTCCGTATACGACGGTATATCGAGACGGCCAAAGGACAAAGCGCGTATCCCGAGCAACAGAGCAATTCCTTATACCGGCGAGATCGAGGAAATTTTGTGGTTTATTTAGCGATGCTGAGCCGGCGTCTAGGTTACAAATGCGTCTTCTCTCTCTCTCCCTTCTTGTCTGGATGCAGCTCAAGATAGCCGTGGGTTAGAGCAAGTTCTGGCTTGGTTATGGGTCCAGTGGCCTCCTTCCCTCGCCCCCTTGTCTCTACGGCTGAGTCTCGTCGGAGACAGATGGGGTAATTACGGCTGGCATGGGGCTCTTCTCCTTGGAAGAGAGAGAGAGAGAGAGAGAGAGAGAGAGAGCCGAAGCCGATAGCACGGCTCGCTGACCCACGATATCGCGCGCTCTACCGCCTCTCTCTCTCTCTCTCGCTCGCCTATCTCTTGTCTCTTTTATATCCCGACTGGAGAGGAAGAGAGACGGAAAGATTCTTATGTACGTTCTTCCTCCGTTTTATCACGTTGTCCTCCGGTGAGCTATGGAAGAATGTCCGAATAGACCACTAGTCGCGATGCGAGGGGGTTCGAGTACATTTTACCAAGCCCTGCCAATACTCTCATCTGCTACCCGGGAAAGTACTCGTGTAACCGTCTCCTAGCGAGTTATGAAAAGCAAGCCGCGACACTCGAGCATTTGTTCACTTTGTAACGCATCTTTGTACGCTTCGCATAGATAGTAGGGGTTTACCATAATTTTTGAGATAACGTCATTTTGAGATTCCACTTTTTATTTTTGAAAAATAAGTATTTGGAAAACTCGCTGCGCACGAATAAGAGACCACAATTTCTAATCTTTTATGATCTTTAAAGTATTAAAAATGGTACCGTTTTAAATTAGTATGGTTCATGTGGTCTAAAAGACTGATAATAATTATGCTACATTATTCACTACATATCGACAAATATAAATCCCTTTTTGGTACACGATATTTATCACTGATTTTTAATCTTAATCAGTCGGTCGAAATCAAAACAAAAAAGGAAGGCAAAAAAAAGGTGCATCGTCAACAAAGAGCAACTTGCCCTGCCGCAAGTAGTTAATGTCTCGTTCAGCCAAACAAGGGCGGCAGCACTCGTCGAGCGCAGCATAAGCCGCGGCAATAAAGACCGCAGAGCGCGACGTCGACGACGACGACGGCGCGGCGGCGCGGCGGCGCGTTACGTGCCGGCGTGTGTCTGCTTTTCCTCTTATCCGCAAAACAGAGAGAGAGAGAGAGAGAGAGACAGAGAGAAAGCACAAGAGCACGATACAGTTGGGAAAGCGAGTCTTGAGTTCTCGCCGCAGGCTGCAGTAGCGCACACGCACGCGTCGTGGCAGCGGCTCGATTTATTTAAGCGCTCTGGCGTGTCGCAATTAGCGGCGTCACTTAATTGTGGCTCGGCTGTTGCTACTGGCTCCTACCCCTGGAACGAGATACCACCGCCAAGGCTAATCCAAGACGCGAGCTGGTCTCCTTCGCTTTGCTAATTCAACAGAGCGAAAGAGGGAGAGAGCTGATCCTTTTTTTGCTTCGCACAGGGTAACAGCGCCGAGTTCGCTAAACTCTTTCAAACTACATTCGTTTCCGAGTTAACGAGATTTCTGGTGCTTTTGGTGCTGCTGCCTGGCCCGAGAGTCCGAGAGCTAGCTGCGCTGGTGCGAAGGAGGATCGACGAAAATTGTGCAACTCGCGTTCTGGAGGTGTTTAAGCACTCTTTCGCGAGGAGATTCTTTGCTTTTTCGGCCCGTGGGGAGTAATGCGTTTCAAAGGATGAAATTGTGTCAGTGCTGATTTTGTAGATTAAGGGGGTACCTAGAACTGGCGAGAACTTCTTCAGAAAATAATTAAGTCAAATGAAGAATGTAAGTTTAAGAAACTTTCTCCAATGCGTAAAGATGAAATACAGTGTATAAATAGGTTAGATTGGCGACAAAATTAGAATTTTAAGTGGTTGAATAATTACTTAGAAAAAAGTCAGGGAAGATGGGTAAAAGTACACAGTAAGTCAGAATTTTCTGAAAAATTACAGATGTAATAAAAAAAAATAGATAATATGTCGCAGTTTTTACAAGTTTGGATTTAATGACGAAAAAGCGCTAAAGTACTTACAATGTAAAAAATCAATCAAAGCATCGAAAGCTCAATATTCAAATCGAACGATACAGTTCTATCCATGTACAGTAACCAACTGAATATCGATATACGAAAAGTAGAATATTGCCAACATAGAGGTTAAATATAGTCGAAACTCTCCTGTTTCATGTTCCAGTAATTTGAAAATAATTCATTCCGTACAGTCATAATTTTACTACTTGGAGTTACTCAAAAGCCGTACACGTGAATAGTCCGACCTCAAAATCAAACGCAAAATCTCTATTGAAAATCTAATTGACTCGGAAGCATCTCTGCGCACTAGTTAATTGATTTTGAACGAGCGATTTCCTCGTAATTACTATTATATAATTCAAATCCGCGCATCATACCGGGAACGCACGAATGTACAGGCCCCAAATAATTTCAGCCTGTAACACAGTCAGCAACGTTAATGTTCTCGTCATAAACAGGAGAAAGAGGGTATAGCCGCACACTACACACATCCTATCTCGATTTCGAAATCACGATTATGCCACACGCGCGAGAGAAAGAGAACGAGCTCGGCACACAATGCAGCGCAAAAATCGCGGTCCCTGTTTTTTTTTTCTCTCTTTCTCTCTCTCTCTCACGCGCTTGCATGGCCAAAGACACACGTTCTCTCGTCCATCAACGGTGAAAGCACATCGCATCAAAAGCCCTGCAGTCGGGGCGCGAAAAGCGAAAGGCCAACTCTCTCTCTCTCCCTTTCTCCCTTGCAAAGCTTCAAAGCGCGATGGAAAATGAAATAGTCCACGAGCCGCGAATGAGGAAAAAAAATTCGCACAATGTTCGAAGGAGGCTGCAGCAAAAGAGAGACAGAGAGAGAGGGAGCAAGGATCCAGGCTAATTGTATCGTTCATAATTACACGCGCCGAACTTGCGTGTATACCAACAACGACGGCAGAGAGCTAGGGTCATTATCGCCGTTTTGCGAAACAACGGCGCAAAGTTTCTGCCAGTCGTTCGGCGTAATTACACGTCGATCAAATAACTAACGAAGCAAACCTTGCCTCTCTCACACACACTCTCTCTCTCTCTCTCTCTCTCTCTCTCTCTCATGGTGCAACGCACGCTGGGACATACGCGGTCAAGTCAAGTTTGTGTGTACGCGCGCACCTCGACAACACCCGCCTACACAGACTTTTCTCAACCAGCCGACACAACTCGCTTTATGCTGCGGAAAACTTTTCGGTTCTACCAGATAGTCGGTAGTGGTTTTTGCGTGTGTCGCCGTGGTTTTGCGATTGGCCGAATCTGTGCTTCCAGTTTAATACCCAACCCCCATTTTCTTAATAACAAGAACTAATAATTTCTATACGGAATTGTCAAGATTCTTTATTTTTCCAGATATTGGTATATCTTGAATAAATTTTTGAAATTTTAACAAGTAAACAATTTTTAAATCCATTATTCCTCTCAAAATATAAGCAATTGAACAAATACAATGTTTTTATTCTACATTAACATTTCTTTTGTTACAAATACAAGCGTTTCAGCAATGCAATATTGATTTCTATTGTAGCTCGTTTTATTTCGAAACGAAGCCACAATTACAGAGATAAATAAAATAAAACTCATTAAGCGAAAAAGGAGTGTATCCAAACAGCGAGAAAACGCTCGTAAAAATTCAATTAAAAGGTGAATAAATAGAGTAGAAAGCTCGGAGCCAAAATGAAACAAAAAACTAGCGCGTGTGGCGCCCTTGTCTATTTTGCAATTCATGCACTTTCTCGCTCAACAGGTTACCCGGGCGTTAAATTATGATATTTCGGTTATTAGCGCGAAGTGATTTTTATTTTATTTACAAGCAGCCACACAAGGCAAGCTCTCGAGTCGCGGGTGTCCCAAGTCACGGCCGAAAACATGAATATTTTGCGCAAATTAATTTCCAGCTCGCGTGTGCAATTTCGACGAAATTCAATTTCCAACGGTCAATGTTTCTCGGGGGAAATGGGAAATATGCTCTCGCTAATCGATATACAAAAATAACGGAACTCGCGAGGACTCTGGCTGCGCGTGGCCCCGGCTTTTTATCCAGCGCGAACGACTACCGAGCTGTAAACTGGCGTGAAATTCATTTTGATCGTCCCAGTATTTATCCATTATTTTTTTTCTGTCCATTTTCTACTTATCGCGAGAAATGTTACGGAAAAAGAGTAATGTTTATTCGTATATAGAAATATTACGGGGGTATTGGCGAGTTCGATCCGATCTAAAAATAAAAAAGAAAAAAAAACGTTGCTCAGCGGGAAAAGGGGAAAATCGCTTTTTGCAAAGTTTACGATGCAAAAGCTTCAATGGCGTTAAATTAGGGAATAAAAACATTTCGTTTCCCGAGTTCTTGATTTATCTCGATATAATCATTACCGCAAAATTTTAATAATTAAAACACATTTAAACCATTGCCACCCTACGCACTTACCTTCCTTTTTCGTCAATTACATAAAGTTCAGATAACAACCGATCTACTCAACACGTCCCACGATGAAAGCCAGGAAGAAAAGGTTCTCCTAAAGCCCAAAGAAACTAACATCCAGCAGCAGTAGCATAGCAGTAGCAGGTTTCTTAATTTTTCTCCATCAATGTCGAGATAGACAAGAGTAACAACAAGCAAACGCATCCCTCTCGACAGCAGTAGCAGCAGCAGCAGCAGCGTCGGCCGCAAATTTATGACCGCAATGTCCATAAAGCTCATCGTAATCGTATTCATAAGCGTGCTTACACAGCACGTGCGCAGGCAGAACAGCAGCAGCAGCAGCAGCAGCAGCAGCAGCAGAGGCTCGTAGTTGCAGGTGTCTCGTATCCCTATGTGAGAGAGCGAGAGGGAGAAGGCACGAGGACTAGAACGCCGACAGAGAAAGAGACGGAGGTTTGTTTCGAAATTCTGGTAGCAACGTTTCGTCTAAGCTCTCTCCATCTCACCCTCTAGCGTCAGAAGTTGCACACAGCGATCAAGTACAAACCCAACCAACAAAGTCGACGACCCTGGGAGACTTGATTGTCGCATAAATTAACCTCTCTGTCTCTCTCTCTCTCTCTCTCTAACTCGCTAGGTATGCTTTATCTCGGTAACACAAGAGGCTCGCGCGCGTCAGATTTCGTCGTGCGTGGCGGAATCGATCGGTTGGCCGTCAGTACTTTTTTACGGTGTGTACCGTACGTGTGCGGGAGACCGGCGCTAATGGACAAGACGCGCATTGCAATGAACTTTGCCTCAAGACTATTTCGGGAAACCCTCGTCGGCCGGCGTTATATGAACGCGGCAGGGGCCAAACGGTCCGCAGTCTACATCATTGCTCGTGTAATGTAAACGCCTGCGACAAAGTTCGCTTGTAGCCGAATGTCCAGCAGCGGTGGCTGTACAATGTGTGGGGGAGGGAAGAGGGGGGGGCTGGCAAACAGCCAGAAATTCGCGATCTCCAGTCTCTATACCCTGTGTGTGTGTAGAATGTAGTGTGCGTCGGCTCGCGTTACTGCGACTCCCAACGAATACCCCCCCTTTGCTATATAATACTTTGCAGACGTGGACATTGTGAGCTCGGGCCGAATGGTAGGGTTATTCTTCCAGTGGACGTCAGTTGGATTGTGGTGGACGCTGTACCGCCGCAGCTTTCAGCTTTTGACCGAGAGTTTCACCTTATGCGTCTTCGAATACAGACGAGAGTTTAGCGAACAGTCCGTGTCTCTGATATTTTCTTTTTTGGGAAACTTGGCGTTCTTCGGAGAACTCGGTTGTAATTTAAGGATCGGTAAATTGTGTTGCTGCAATGGAATGAGATGTTGCAATGAACGTATAATAGAGCGAAGCATTGGTGCAAATATGACGAAGGATGGAAAAATAGCTGTTGCAATCGAATCGGCCAGAAAGCAGTCCAGGAAATACTATCGATTGTAGGAAAGTTGAATGAAGAAATTGAAATGCCTTGATATCATTGTGCAGCTGAAAATAACTATCTGCATCGTACTTGCATCGGTTGAATTTTATAAGGATGCTCGATGAATTTATTTTTCATTCTTGGAAGAGCGGAAACGTCGAAGCTCCATCGATATGTCTGATTTTCTTTTATAAATAATCCAAGCCGATATCAATAGTTAAATCACATTAAAGTGATACAAATTGATTTTCACGAAAGATAAATCATGATTTGGCCGATATTAAAGGAGAGTGCCATGATCCATTTAAGAATAACTCATTTCGAAGAGTAATTTAACGCAAATGCTTGATTACCAGATTGAAAATCATTCGATATAGAAACCTCAAATTAGACCCACTTTCGGTAGGATAGGGTAATTAAAGGCTCGCTCCCATAAATAAATTACACCGAGCGCGCCGATCGATAATGCATAACCAATCAAGCCTTCGCACACAGACGTCCTTCATCCGCATTCCTCTCCCTTCCTCTCTCCCCTCCCCCCCCCCCCCCCCTCCCCCAACTCCCCACTTTAATCGCGAAGGATAACAATTTCCCAAGCCTCAAAGTCAATTAAGGAAAAATGATAAGAAAAGCGTAAAACAAGGTAGTAGTAGAGTGTAGTAGTGGTGCGTCAAAGTGTGCAGGCCAGCGCATAAATCATCGGAGAACAACATGGCCTGTCCCAGTTCGATAATTACTCGTATGTTAATTTTCCGATGACGGCGGCTGCGTCGGCAGCGGCGGAAACGGGAGGGGGGGGGGGTAGATTGAGGTATACTACACCCCTCTCTTTCTCTCCCGATGGCCGAAGCTTATACGTCAGCGAGAGGCGCTTTTTATACCCTCCCGCTCTCGCCATGTACCGTAGGGAGTATTTTGCTCTCGCTAATGGCTTTCGAAGGGGGATGGGGAGAGAGAGAGAGAGAGAGAGAGGGCGACGCGCGCGCGGAGCGCTCTAACTTTATATTCGCTGGCCGCTGGCGCTTTTCGCGAGCAGGAATTTGTTAATTAAAATTTCGGGGAGGCTTGCACACGTGGAACGAGGCACGCATAAATACGACCAATCGAAGGGCGGCAAGAGAGAGAGAGAGAGCGAATATGCATGAACCCACGCGAATTCGGGGGAAAGTGACGCAAGACTCTCTCTCTCTATCTTTCCCTCGACGAGCGACAATTAGTGAGCCTATATTATGGATTTTATAATTATGAACCGCAAATACTTGCCAATGCTATCATATGTATATCTATACTTTTCGACGTGACGATTGATATGGGTGAGAGAGCTGAGATCGTCACTTGAAAAGAATGCAAATATTAAGTTTCTGAACTCCCACTCTAAATCGTATACAAAAATTCATTCCGATGGAAATATAAAAGCTTGATTTGAAAAAAATACAAGATCAAATTATTCGTCAAATACTGGATAATATTAGTCTTTCTCTTTATCAAAATGTAAACAAGAGTATTAGGGAGAAGAAAGGACTGTCTCTCCACAGGAATAAATGCCTCTGGAAGCTGACCAAATTAATCTTGATTAATTAAGTAATTAATTCGTGCGCCGGGGCTTATTCATCAAGATAAAGTCTCGTCGCGTCGCGAACTCTGCCGGCGGTATATAGTCAGTGCAGGGAAACTCGAAAGATGATGGACCGCCAGATGTATATCAGTTCAGTTGGACGAAACAAGCAAACCCTTTTCACAACTATATGTACACAAGTATACACGTGCATGCGTGTGTGTGCGTGTATATACAGGAGCGGCAATCCGACTAACGAGCGTCCGCCTCGTCTCCCCGTCGATCCGCAAACTCCCGTCACCGACCGCCGTCGCGTCTTCCTGTTCTTCCTTCTTCTCGTTTCTAGTCTTCTCTTTGATTCCGCCGGCACACTTTGATGTCGCGAGCACAATGACAAAAGTCCCGCTCGAGACTCTGAGCTCCTGCTACTCTACTCGGTTGTACACCTCTATTACTGTATATGCATAAATAATGTCAGGAAGGAGGCAAAGGTCGGGATACCTGGTGGCTCTTGAAGCTTCTGTGTTTCTCATTCGTTAATAAATATTGTTTAATAAATCACCGAGCAATCCTTTTAAAGAAATATTCAAATTTTACCTTCAAATCCATGGTAGAGTAACAGTTGAAAGAATAAAAGCACACTCGAAGAAAGTCAAAAGTGAGCTTATTTTATCTCGAGTAAAACACATCAGTTTCATTTGCATTGTAACCAATTGCAAAAAGTCTCACAAAAAATCACTACTGGGCAATGACATTGTGTTCGGAACCTCGAAAGCCCCGTCAGTTTATCATAACGCCAAGCATATAGTTGGCAGTTACATTTGGTCATCATCGGTGCGTTAAATCTGTTAAAGTCGATTCCCCCCGAGCTTCTAGAATCAAGTAGCTACCGTGTATATATCCGGCGCGCGTCGAAGTTGCGAAGCTTACAGGTGCGGGTATATCGGCTGATAGGAAGCTTTTATCGTTAGCTCCCCACAGCATGCAACTATATAGGTATACATATGGAGCGCCGCAGACATCAACGTCGGCACAGGCCTGTTTATACAAGTGCCAAGTTCTAAAGTCTATGACCATAATCCCCCGAAGAGAGTTAACGATGAGAGGGAGAGGGGGAGACAGGCGCGCGCGCGCGCGCTCACTCTCGGCGAAACACGTTTTAACCGTGCGTTAAGCCCCCGAATGGCTTAGCCTCTCCACACACACGCACATACACACACATATATATGAACGGAGTTGGTGCAGATCGGTGAAGGTGACGGAGGCATAATTTTGCCACGCATGTAAGGTGCTTACGCAGCCCTGACCAAACGTCTATATATCCCAGATTGGACTTGACTCGAATTTCCACCCCCGTGTAGAGTTTTAGCGGGTAGAGGCGATCCGCAGCTTGTTTTCGTCTTAAGCCGATGGCGGTCTGTTATTACCGGCCAAGCGCAGCTTTTACGATCCTCCTCCGCAACGGTAATGGCCACTTCATCATACGCGAGTTAAAGTGCTTCCCGTCGCAAGTTCGGTAAGGGCCGAAAATGGCTTTTTCAAGTAACCCGACTCGTAAAAACTAACCACCGCTCGCGCGCGCGCGCGCCTCTTTTTTTCTTCCTTCCTTCGGCAATCGTGTCGCACTGCAATAAACTCTCCGCGAGCGCAGTTTAAGTTGTTTTCTATAAACGGGAGAGCTGCTGCCGCTACTTCCTCTCTCTCTCTCCCTCTCTCTCTCTCTCTCTCTCTCTCTCTCTCTCTTCAGGGATAGTTTAAAGTGACATTCGATTTTACGCGCCCGCTCTATGAGTATTAAATACTAAAGGTGGATGTCGACGAGTTCCACGGCGCGCTGACTCTCGGGCTTGTTTATAGCCGACCGAGTGTCTTATATACTCGACTGACGTAATCTCTCGCGAGATTTAATTAAATCCGCGACTCGTATAAAGTTATGCGTTATATATAGTAATTATTATCGTTAGGCTATGTTTAGATGTTAAAGTGGAATAAGACTAGTGCCTCTAATTGGCTAAATTATCTTTTTCCTAGTTTCATGCATTTAATATTGTCTAATTTATTACTTACGCTAATGATCGTCTTTTCTAATTTTGCTTTAGTTTAATGTTGGAAACACAAATACGAATTAATTTGTTCGCGTATAACGTACTGAATCTAAATTTGAAGTTATTTTTCTTTTGGATACCGATGAACTGTTTACAGATGACTTCACTACAGATTTAGTATTTCAAATTTTAACACAGAAACTGTTTTTTTAAAATTATGTATCGCTCCGCTACAACTCCAATTTCATGAGATCAACCATCGATCATGAGTCAATTTCCTTGGTTTAAAAATACATAACTTATAGTTTACTTATCTTTCTTCGTTCTTAATGATAAGTTCTTAATACATAACTTATAGTTTACTTATTTTTCTTCGTTCTTAATGATAAAACTTTAAAAACAATAACGTAAAAATTAACCCTCTTAGACAAAATGTACAATTCTTTAAAAAATATCTGAAGATCTAAAGTACAAAACTGAAAAGAAGGTATGAGTGAAACGAGGCAATTCTTGGCAGAAGAAAGAAGAATATCAGCCGCAGCAGTGGTAGAGGGTAACGATGCCACTTTTCCAAGGGTGCGAGAGCTTCCGCCAGTTCGCTAATGTTTACGCACGCGAAAGAACTGCGCGCTAAGAGGTGAACTTTTTTTTAAATGCTACCCTTAACCCACTGCCATTCGCTGAGCTCTGCCTGCTCCACTCCTCGGGAACTGAACTATTACTTTCTTCTTTCCTCCCTCGGTCTATCTCTGGGAACAATTAACGAATTGTTCGGTGAAAGCCTTTAAAGTCGTGACCGCTATTGATGGTAGTTGTAACAGATCAATCCTGAAAGTTCAAGAAATCCTAACACAAATTACCAGCGTTATAATACTCAAAAAAATATTTGATAACATTCAATGATACCTCCGCATTCCTCATCAATAACAGCAGCTCAAAGTAACGTCGAAACTTCTCCTTCCCGCAACAAACATTTTTACCCAGGCACCGCAAAGCATTTTTTCCACCGCTAACTTTTTTGCGTTATCACCGAGCCATTATCAAACTCCGCCCTCCGCCCTCCGAATCCAGGAACACGAGCACGCACTCTTTTTCTCTCCGGCATATCTCAGGCGCGTTCACTCGAGTACCTCCACACACACACACACACTCACACGCACACGTGCGCTTGCACCGGAATGAAAACGTCCTGTCGATAATGAAAAGGCAAGGGTGTGAGCAGCGGCAGAAGCAGCCACGACTTTCCTCGTCGGTTATCTATTTACTTTGGAGATCGAAAAAGCACTCGTTGGAAGTGAAGGTCTCTTTCTCTCACACCCGAGATGCCAGTAGCAGCAGCACCAGAACCAGACGGAGGCAGACGGATCTCGCGACAAATCACAGGAAATTACGAGGCACCCATCGTCGCTACTACGACTTTTCCCCTCCCTTCTCCCTCCCAACCCCTGGAAGATCTAAGCACCGAGAGAGAGACAGAGAGAGAGAGAGAGAGAGCAAAACCCACTGCTGCCGACATTTCCCGTCTGAAAGCCAAACTGAAAGAGAAAAGTGAGCGCGACGCTTTTGTTCGACCGCTCTTGAGTTTGTCTATAGAGCCACCTAGAGAGAGGTGACGACGACGACGAGGAGTGTGAAGGAGATGTTTTCCTACAGAGAGAGAGAGAGAGACGGACGAGCGATTTCCTCTTTGCTTTGCCTAGCGTCGATGCCTCTACGCGTAGGTGTGCTCTCGTGTGTGCCAGCGCCCGGGAAAATGTATATGTGCAGTCGTGAACGGCGGGAGCGTAGCGGAATTATAATGCCACGATGCGGAAGATAGACACGTACGCGCGTTTTTTTTTTATTCAGCTTTTTAATAGACTTCGATCCCTGGGCTCTCGAAACTGCTATCGCGCGTTGCTCGCTCGAATAGTTTAATTTCGTGTGATACCCTTTGCAAATGGGAAAAATTCGATTGTTCATTGATGGATAATTTATAATAAAAATCTTCCGTTAGAACAATCCATTATGTCTATCAATGAAAAGCACTGGGATGCGAAACATTTTAACGAACGACAATTCATTAAAATAACATAAACAAAAATACCAAAAACGGCAAAATGTTCCGAAACAGTGCCGGGAAATTCTATCGGTTGATAAAAGATAGAGCGTACATTTCGCTGGCTTACATGTATTTCGGGCTCCTTTAAAGTGCACGGAATAGGTTAGCAGCTATATTGGAGTGGAATTTCACTCCATCATATGCAAATAGCTTGTAATCCAATACGCGGCACGCGGGCGCTGAAATGAACATTCTGCATACACCTAGACGAACTGGGCGCAAGGTAACACACACACAGAATCTCCTCCTCTTGAATTTTCATTACATATCCTGTAGGCAAAAAAATTTTTTCCCCGTAATTTATCGGATCCCAGAGAGCAGCGCTACACTCGCTATGCCTCCCTTCGATATTCTACTTTATCCTCTATCTCTCTCTCTCTCTCTCTCGCTGTCCTTTTTGTTCCCTTTCCACTTATCTTTTGCCCTCCCCTATATGCGCTCGCCGGTGGTTTTATCGGTGGATTAGCATTGCTTTACATAGTTTCGAACGAGTTTGCATAGGTTTCCATAGCCATAGATATAAAGTGGAGAAGCGGCGGCGGTGGCGGCGGCAACGGCACACGTGTGATAGTCCTATACTATATACCTATACAGAGTCGAGGAGCAGCAATTCCGACGAAGCTGCTCACTTTGCTCTAGCAGCCAAGAGAAATTGCGAGGGAGAAAAAGAAAAAAGAAAGGTATACAGGAGGGACTGAGAGGAAACGCACGATACTTGTTTCCCTATCCCTGTGTGTACATACTTGCTATAGTGCAGGGCCAGACGCGAACGACCGATTAAGTAGTTCACCGATTTGAAAGAGACGCAGCTCGAGAGTTGAATGCTCCATACCTCCTACCTCCTCGTGAGTTTGGATCTTAATTAAACGCTTGCTGGATTCGCTACTGCTGCTGCTGCTGCTGCTGTACTTGTCTGATTGAAATTTTTCGAATTTCGCCAACAGGTATTCAATTGTGCGAGCGAAGAATTGGGCACTGGATTAACGGTTCTTTGCTCAAGTTCAATACGGATTTCAAATTTGAAGATACATTCAAATTCTCTGTACCACCATATAAAAATGGAAACTAAGTTAAAAGTACTCTACAATTTCCTTGAATTAAGATTCAGTATTCATAAAGTTTTCAAATGTCTCAAGTTATATTTTACATCTATACAAAAGTTATGTTCTAACAAATATTTATATGAATTGAAGCATTGTTGAAACTTGTGAATTCTTCGTTGACTGATAACAATCATAATTGGCAAAAACTCTTAATAGTCGATATCAGCAGCGAATGAATCAACAACTGTTTCACTAAAGTCGCGGCCACACTCATAATTTATCAAAGCATGAAAGGCAGCTGATGCATCATACGAATTCCCACACATTCGTCCGCGTCCATATCTTATCGGCGAGTTTTATCAAAAGAAGTCATCCAAATTGGGAATAAGATAAGCCGGCGCACAAAGAGAGAAACAGAGCGAGCTTACATTTGGAACTAGTTGGCGGCATTGTAATCTGACGAGCACGAAAAGTACATTACGTCGTTAGCCAATCGATGCCACCGCCGCCGCAACTCAGTTACGCGTCCACGTACACACACAAGCACAAACGCACACAAAGCTTACTAGGTCATCACGCTTAATTTGTGCATTTGCGGAATAAAATAAAGAGGTGAAAAGCAGCAAGAACCAGGCGTATATACACACCGAAATTGAAAGAGTCACGCGAATCTCGAATCGAGTAGAGGGAGAGAGAGCACAAGAAAAAACCTATATCGTTCCTAGGTGATTTCGATTTGTTTGCGGAGCTGTACGACGATTTTATCGCTCACACAGTGTCGTACTTACAATGGGTGTACTTATTCAAAGCCTTGAAATCGATAATTAACCGAGTCGAATTATTAACAATCTCGGGGTAGGAGAAAACGATTAATAAAAGCAAATATGGCTCTCTGTCGATGTTGAATGGCCGAATGGCGGTTTAATGTCTGGACTAATAAGTATGGAGTGTAATGAGGGTATTGTTGTCGATGGAATAATTATTAAAATAGGTCGCTGGGTCGACACGGACAGGGATAGGCTATAGCAGTATAGAATGAGCATTTTGTACGAGTGATTTACTTGCGTAAGCTCGAATGCTAATTAACGTGCCCGCAACAGATTCCAATGTCAAAAATGCCATGTATTAATTGCGCTTTGGAGGCCGATCGCAGCAAAATACATTTCCTTTAAAATTATTAAATGATTTTTGAAGTTTTTAGAAGATACTTTAGTGTCTATTATTAGTGGAAAACTAATCTGCATTTTTCTTACACGAGTGATTAACTTATACCTAACTATTATATTTATTGAAGCATCGCATTATTTTTATACCTTCATCACTGATTATACGCTGAAGTTTCCATCGGCTATAAAAGCTTCAACTCATTCCTCCATTCAATCCGTTTCAATTTCGAAAAGCTCTTCTTCGCAAACACCCGAGAGCGCTAGCACTTCTTTTGTCAGTTGGATAAAAATATTTCGATCCGTTGAATATCGGTGATTTGTCGTCGAGTTATAATAATTCAGCTTGAGCACGTCAAACGGAGCGGAAGGGAAGAAGACGTCGGAGTCGTCATCGTCAATCGGGCGCATCGAAGAGCAAAAAACACCAGCAGCAGCAGCAGCAGCGCGTCTTCCGCGTTCCTCAAATTACGTCGTTATCCGCGGGAGCCGCCTCGATTATAAAGGCTTCTCGCTCTCGCTCTCCATTATACTTCGTTTCTTTCCGTTTTCCATCGGTGCCCAAGCCTCTTCGCCGAAGAAACGCAGCTGCATTTCGCAAAGCAAAGCGAAGAAAAAGACACTGTTTCGTAGGAAACGGGCGAAAGGAGCTTTAAGTGTCCTTCTTTCTATTTTACTCTGCAACTCTCTCTCTCTCTCTCTCTCTCGCTCTCGCTCTCGCTCTCTCTCTCTCTCTTGTTGTCTTTGCTATAGCCCCTGGACAGGGACTATCGAGCTTTCTGAAAATACTTCGATACTCGAGCTGCTGCTGCTGCTGCTGCTACTGCTTCTGCTTCGGGTAAATTAAGACCGAGAGAGGAAGAGAATGAAAGTTTAATTGCATGCAGCACTCGAACCCTCTTCTTCTTCCTCGTCTAAATCAACTTGTTTCGCATCTCTCTCTCTCTCTCTCCCTCTCCCCCATTCTTTCACTTTGGCTGTGAAGTTGCTTTAAACGTAAATCGACGATCTTGAAAGCTCGTCTCGAGTGGCGAGTGTAAAAAAGCGGGCACGAAAGCCAAGGAGTGAGCAAGAGGGAGAGAAGGAAATAAAAAGTGTTACAGTGCGTTTCAAAAGAAATACAAATATTTAGCTTGCAGCCTTCCTCTCGCCCTCCTTTTACTCTTTCCTTTTCCTTTTAATTCGGTCAATTTGCTTCGAATCGAGCATTTATAACTCCAAGGTGGTACGAATACTTGTTCAAACCAGAAAAATTACAAAAAAATTTGGTTGTTTAATTGCCTTATCTGTCATTTTCATTGTCTGAATCAGGACAAGTACACCAGTTAAGCTGTAATTTAATTTTATCGACTATACTTATTTAAAACATTTTAAATTTGTGTAAATTTCACTTTTTTGCGTTAGATAAGACTTTCTTTTACTTTTTTCATATTCCGAAGAACGTTTTTTATTTTGTACACAATTGCGAAAATAAATACAAAATAAGAACATACTTTCTATAATTAGAAAATGAAAAGCATGTATAAAATTTAATCTTTTTAGTAGCATTAACTGTAAGTTATACGCTTATTGACGTTCTGATCTGGATTTAATATTGAAATTCTATAAAACTATAAATTATGTAAATTATAAATATGAGTATGTTAAAATGAAGTCAGATTTACCATTCTTGAATTAGACTTCATTTACTTTGCAACCAATATTGTTCGAATTTTGAGATTTAGATTGTTTATCCATAAGTCTCGCCACCCATTTCCCCATATAAAACAGATTTGATCAGTTCGGTCCTGGTATACGTACACTAGTCCTGAGACCCTTTGCTCGCCAATCATATTACAAAGCTTATTTCCGAAATAGCAGCACAAGGTAAAGACTGATAAAGCAGGAAAAGGGCCCATAGTCAAAGATCTAATGATTATTCAAATCAAACTTTCACGACCAGTTATGAATCAATCTATTAACGACCATCTGATACCTATCCACATCCAGTCGGAGCCCCTTTGTGAGCAGCATCTTGGCACAAGGGGGTAAGGAGCCAGAGTGCGAAGGCAAATCTGGCTTTGCAGAGCGAGAGAGAGAGAAGCGCCCGTTGACCCGCGGCGACGACGGGGACCTTTCGACCTGTTGCCAACGCAGCAGAGCCTAACCCAATCTTGGAAGAGTCTCGATTAAACGGATTGGACGAGGGCCTTGCCAGTCGAGGGATTATTAATATCGAACGCGACGCGTGCGCTTCTCTCCGTACCAACTATACACACACACACATATTTATATATATAGACAGCTGAGCAGATATTGGGAAAATTACATTATCGCGTCTAGGTCGAGCGAGAGAGAGAGAGAGGGGAGTAGAAACTCCTCGCAAGACTAAGCAGCTTAACGCTGACCAATCTCGAGAGCCAAAGTCCGCGGGGGCTTTACAGTAGGTGATCGTCCGACGTCGTCGTCCATTAAAGCGCCTCCGACGCGAGATCCTTTGGCTCCTATATATATATATATATATTGGCACAGCGCACAGCATAGGTGGATTTGATGCGCGCAATATGTAATACGGGATATTAAAAGCAAACTCCGGGGCCGAGCGCTTGTTTCGACTTTATGGCTCGCGGATTCGACGCTTTATTCATTCACTTTTTAACGATGTCGTTAATCGGCAGCTGGGCGAGCCTCTGTGTGTGTGCGTGGGTGTGGGTGGGTGTACGTGGAGCTTGAGCGATGGGATCGAGCCCGGATTTGAGGCCTGCTGCTGATGCCGCTGCGCGAAGTTTGATCGAAATTAGTGTGACCGATCGCGAGCTCTACGGATTAATTTTTCTCTCTTGTATATATTTTTTTTTTTTTTGAATTTTTTTTTGTTCGTCGATAGGAGGGGAAAAGATTGGAAAGTGATTTGTGCGCTTTGGATGATTGCTTGTTATTTTCGTGTAAGCTGGTTTTTGTACAACTAATTTTTCAGCTAGTTTTTGGTTTTGGCTCTTTGTTTAGTTTTAAACAGGACAGAATTCGCGTGCAAAAATAATTTAAATGCAAAACCCGCCGCTTTTATAAATTCTAATTTTGTTTTTTTTATTTTTTTATCGCGTCGATACGATACATTTTGATTAGCCCATCAACTTTTATTATTAATTTGAGCGTCGATGCACGGGCCTGCTGCGCGTATCAGCAATATTAGTAGTAACGACGTACTATAATTTTAAAATAATTCACGTTAATAAATTTATATATTTATGTTCATTATAGCCCCCCCCCCCCTCTTGCGAGAGTACTTATTGGAAATTCTGTAAAATATAATAATGAGTACCGGATACTGCACGTTCATTACGGGACCGTAACATTAAAACAAAATGTTCAAATTTCTTTTATTTTATTGTAGTTAAAAAACGAATGCGCATAATCCCCGCTGCGCGGATTTTTATGAAAAATTATTATGCGTAATGACGCGTCCAACGTGCGCGATGAATTTTTCATAAAATGTGTACAATGATATATTACCCTCATCCAAAATTACACACGAAATTTTATATATGTATTTACAATTTAATCGACTTTAAATCACATGCGTCGGAAGCAGAATTTTCGTGAAAGCCTGTACAACTTAGTTCAACTACACACTCGTCAAAACTCGTTGTCAAATTATTCAAAGTATCTTACAGTATATATAGAAGATCTTCTAAAGGACAGATCAACCAATCTCCGACTCGTTTCATATCTAACTCGATTGTCTCTTGCATCGTATCCCACCGGGGTTTATATATTTATTTCAATTCCTGTAATTGATTCAAGCGGCGGGATAGGGGAGAGTCGGCTTCTTTAACAATATCATTTGGCGCACATGTACACGTATAGGGTATACGTATAGACTGGGTAAAGAGCGCTGTTTGCGCTTCAATTTCATTATTGCCAGACGTATACACACACACACCCATTTGTATACATATATATATATATATACAAGTTGAGCGCGAGTTGGAGAAAGCCGAGGAAATCCGAGGCTGCCGATCGAGCGCCTGTATACAATGTTATATACAATGTTAGCGTCGCGCCGCGGCTCTATACTCTCCTATGTTCTCGCGGCGCGCAACACGTATTGTATATATACACGTTCGCACGCGCACACATATACGTGCACAAATGCGCGCGTAGCAGTAGCACATTAAAGCACACAACAACATACAACGACAGAGCGTATATATGTGTTATATATATGTTTATGCCGTAGCGCAACTAATCTCCATTTCGATTTCGGTTATGAACGTCAATTACACGTAATTACATTCTAAAATTTGGCGAGTGTAAAAGTGAAAATGTCGAGGAAAATGCAATTGCAAGTGCGCGGTGAATTTTAGGCTCTTCGAGTGTGAATTTTTGAGAAGTTGATACGCGTTCTCGGACTGCATATTTTTGAGAGAATTTTGGATTGTTCAGAGTGATTGTTAAAAGTGATCGATACATTTGTAGTAATAAAAAGTTTTGTAAAAAGTAGCCTTCCAATAAGCCACCACTTTAATAATATGCTATATTAAATTCTACTACGGAAATAATTTTTTTTGTTTCTATTCCGAGTATCATTATACGAAGAACAAATAAAATAATTACATATTTATTTTTAAAGGAAACACTCATATTGAAAATATTAATAACAAAGGATTTCGAATGGAAGCCGGAATTGATATTTTGAGAAATGTAAATATTCCATCGCGATTTCTAAGTATTGATCCAGTCAATTATTCCGATTATTTCAAAGCATTTACTGAATCCCTATATTCCCCCGCATACACGACTAATAATACATCCTCGTAAAATCTGCATAATTTAAATACATTAAGCACATTTTTTCAGTATGTAAGCGTCAGCAACCAATCCAAGCGGATACATTTAACAGGCCGCGAATAATTTAACGAGAGTGCGGTAATGCTCTTGATGGATGTAAAAAAAAAGGAAGGAGGAAGAGGAGGACAGTAGAGAAAAGGAAGCAACGTAAGCTTCTCGCAGCAATCGAATGATCTACCTTTAAAGCCTGCGGAGGGTCGGTTTTTCGAGGAACTTAAAGAGTTTTTGTTTGCAAGGCAGAAACTTGCCGGTCGCGCGCGAGGCCGTGAGAGAGAGAGAGAGAGAGAGAGAGCCTTTGCCACGCAGAGCCGACCCACTGAAAGACATCCTCGCGAAAGCTGCGATTTACGGCCGGTAGTAAAAACTGCGGCGATTCTTCTGACGGATATGGTACGTCGCTCGCAGATGACGTATATAACGACGTGGCTGCCTCGCATCTGGAAATTTCTTTTTCTTATATAGCAAGCGCCGAGGGGGCAAAGTTTCGCCGCAGCTGAAATATCACGAATCGCGCGTCCACTTGATGAACCTAGCCTCTTTTTCACTTTCGTTCTGCTTTATTAAATAAGAAAATAGAAACTTTCGGACGCAAATGTTTTCGCTAACTTTTTTTATGTTTTCTATTATTGCGAAAAAATATTTTCAAAGATTCAAGTAAGCGCTTTAGAAGCAACTGAACAAAATTACGAAATAAGAATAAATACGTTGTAGCTAAAATATAATGCGACATCGTAGAGAGTAACAATTTGATGCAATATAAAAGCTATAGCTTGTACTAATTCCATCGCACACTTTTCGAAACACGTTTATACACCTATTCTTCAAGCATTTATAAAGCTTTCTATCAACTCGAAAGCATCGAGATAATCTTCGCCGAGCTTCTCCGAGAACTTTGCACAGAACCCCATTAGCATTTGAAAATGGTATTTTTTTTTTCAGGTAATAAAGTACAGCAGCCAAGCGCGTGTTCTAGACTTGAGCTGCGGAAAATTCTCGCCTATATATCCCTGTAAGCGATTCACTTTGTCTCAACGCGGCAATGATGATGATCATATCGATAAAGTTATCTCTTTTCCCTCGTTCCCCACTCACGAAGACGGCGACGACGACGGCGCAAACGACATCGCCCTTAAATATCGTCGCCCAAAGGAGCTCCTCGTACGCAGACTTACTCTCTCTCTCTCTCTCTCTCTTTCTGCGCTGTATAACCCTCCATCGAGCCAACGAAATAGACGAGAAAGAGAGAGAGAGAGAGAGAGAGAGAGAGAGAGAGAGAAAGAGAGAAAGAGGGTGTTGAGGGGGCAACAGGTTGCCCAAGATCGAATGCAGATTGAGCGAATCTTTCGCGCGTTAAATATTTGTTTTTCGCTAGCGGCCGCCCGCCTGCCGCTCCATTTTTTTTCTAGCCTTACGCGTTCATTTGAGACTGAGCTCCTTCTATATTGATTTTTATTCACTTTTTACAATTGAGATTCGGATTGATTAGCTTAGATAATTCATTAAGATATTGTTAATAATTTAAAATCATGAAATAATACCGTGATTAAAATGTCTTTACTGTAAATAAAGCGTGAAACTAGACTGATCTAAAAACACGAAAATTACAAAAAGCATTGTAACGTGCACTTAAAATGTATAGACAATTAAAAAAAAATCTTTCAAATGCATCTTTCAGATTTAAAAAATGTTGAACAAATAAATATCAAAAAAGTAAAGAAAGAAAATTATAAAAATCTATTCTTCGTAATGATACAAATATTGTATCGTCAAAAATAAATTTCTAATAATGTCAGGAAATATATGCTTTTATAATTCATGCTGGATTTTCATTCTTATAAAATAACTAAAAAATAATTCGATACTCATCGAAAGGAATGTCCGAGATCCAATGTATAATATCTTGGCCGTCGCCACGGCTATATACGCCATCGATACTCGTCGAGGAGCAAACAGTACACAATATCCGCGGCGGTATTTAGCTTCGAAGCTCCGTCCAAGTGCGTTAACAACGAAAGAGGTCAAAGGGGGACTGTTTACACGGCGAAGCGTTCTCGAAGCGTCTATTATTCGGCTTCGAAGACACAGGGATACCGAGGCCTTTTGGAAAACGACAAGCTCAGTTTGACTGTTGAACTCGGTACGCGCGACTCGCCGTAGTTCGCGTACTCTTGTGCGCTCTTTTATTCCCGCGATTATTTTGTGCTTTTAGTGTATAGCCCGGTGCTATTGACGCGTCTTACTGCTTTTTTAACTCGTTCAACGACAGTGTGTAGGTATATAAAACAGAGTGTACAGGTGTAGAAGTTTGAAGGAGGAAATGAGGAATGTGCGTTGAGTTTGAGGAGTATGTAGTCGAACGTGATGCTTAGGGATTAGAGTTTATCGGCTTTTAGTCGGTTCGTTCTAATTCAACGAAGATTAAATGGAAATATTTTTCTTGCGGGCTAAAATTTTCGTTTTATTTTTATTGCAGTGCTTTAATACGTAATGATTTTTCTTTCAACGCGAGGATGTCAATTAAATGCGTTCGAGACCAAAAATTAGAGTTTAATTGAAACGGTTTAAACAGCTTAATCTTTCAGATTTCGATGTTGGGATGTAAAATTTAAATTTCCATTATTAATTCAAGAAAATGAATTTATTTTAAACTCCTGTTTGATTTTGATTTTCTCGGCAAGAAGTAAAATGAGTTTTAACAAGTTAAATTATTATCAGCTGTGCAGTAAAATAAAATTTAATCAGAAAGTACAGTTTCATTTTTGCTCCGATAAAAAGAAAGAACAGACTTATATTTAATTAAAATCGTGGCACTGCCAAAAAGTCTTTTTAATCTTTTGCAAGAGTTAACATTAAATCGATGTCACTTCGTTCATTAGTGCAAATTATTTGCTCGTCGGGCTAATATTACGTTACGCTAATATTAAACATTTCGCGAGAAAGCTTCTCTCGCAAAGAATATAGAACGGCTCGAGCATCAGTAGCACCGTCGCAACACACAAAGCTCGCTCGGTAGTAAAAACATTCTCCTCAAAAGTAGAGAGAATCGCACACTCGACGCCCAGCATCATCCTCTCCAGTCCACGGGGGTCTCCCAAGTTTCCCTAAAGACTCGCGGGTAGGAAAAAAAAATTACGAAAGCGCTGCACGCGTATGTACGAGGGAAAAAAAAGGCCCGCTCGCGTGATTGCCAGGACCTTGAGAGGCAGCTAAGCACTCGGTGCATGTATACACGCGCGGCGGGGCGAGCAACCGGAAACTCTCTCGCGAGCGCATATCCTCAAGAGAGTGAGAGAAAGAGAGAGAGAGAGTGGAAGGGGAAAGATTAACGTTCTCTCTCTCTCTCCTTTGCTCTCGCTCTCGACTTTCGCGACTTGCAACGAGGGGGTGGGTTTGCATTTAAGCTCGCCGCGCGCATTGCAATTGCTTCAACTTGGTCTCTCGGAATTCCTCGCGTTGGAAGACCTAATTTATCGCCGTCTCGCTCAAAGCATTTTTCGACTGCATCTGTGTGTGTGTGTGCGTGTGTGTGCGTGTATGCCTTTCTCCTTTTTTCCTCCTTTTTTTTCTCTCTACTCTGTACGCAGGATTTTTCGGTTATCACATTTCTCCGATTTTAATGGTATTGAACTTTTAGTTTAGAAGTTGTAACAAGTAGATCCGGGGAATTTTTAGTAATGGAAATGCTACGTTTCCGTCAAAACTTTTTCGAGCCACACATCAACAGCCTTAAAATGGAAATGGACCATTTGTTTGACCAGAACAACAATGTTGAAATGGATGATCACTGGCCGTACAGTATTGAAAGGTAAAGTTCTTTATGAAAAAAACATTGGAAAAACTATGTTATGTATAGTCCTTTTAGTAAAAAAATTCATCGTTGCAATTGGATTATGAACACGAATTTTTTTTTTAATTTTCTTAATCCTATTCTCGTAAAACTAACTTATTTGTAGTTTAATTACTTTGATCTCGATCATTTTCTTTTTCCTATATCTGACATAATAATTCCTGCTTTACTGTTTAATTGCGTTACATCGTTGTTAAAGGAAAAGTTTCCTTTTGAATTAAACATTAAATTGGATGCTCCACAAATAAAATTATTCAATTAACCCTCGTGCAGCAATATTGCGATTTTGTGCGCAACTTCGCTTGATCATCCTAGAGATTCTCTGAATCCACGTTGAAAAGATTATTATTAAATCGTTACAAATTTACGTCTTTTTTCTCAATTGAATAGAAATATTATATATTTTGAATTATAATAGAGTACCATGGAATTTTGTTCTAGCCCTCGGTGCTTTTAAAACATCGTAGCCGCTTTCCATTATTTGACATATAAATATATTGTACGTGAACAAGGTAACTAAATTCCATAGTCCGACCTTCGCATACTTAAATAAGCACAGAAATACGAGGTCTATATTTCAATCACGGCTCGGCATTTTTCTGTAAATCAGAGTTCAGCCAGAATTAAAAAAAAAAAGTAAAGTACAGTTTTTCTATCCGAAAAACACGCAATAACCTTCAACGTTTAATTACTACAGTAATTCCTTTAATTAAAGCAAAAAATACGGCAGATATAAAGGGCAGGGAAAGCAACTCGCCTCTCGATTCGTGAACTTGAACGGGACGACCAATGTTTACAGTAGGCACAGGTATACAATAGAGAAAAGCAGACACGTTCCAAAGTAAAAATATCGCTGCGATACCCAACACACTCTTCGAATTACCCGAAAACTTTGTAAATTAAAATTTTCCCATTTTCAAAGGCTCTGCGCGTCTACATTGGGCCAATTTTTAAGATTTATTCAAGCGTTATTAAATTAGTATAGCAGCGGACAATAATCTGCTGGCTAAATTTTAATAAAATCTACCTAGCTACCTCGAAGCTTGAGCAAACATCCATATTACAAAAGTATACATCCTCGCTCTCTCGCACTACCCAAATCTCAATATCAAGTGAACTCATTTATCGTAAGCGAGAGTTTGCCGAGGGTTGGAGTTGATTAAAATAAACGTCAGTAGCAGGTTTCATACGCGGATGTTCTCTCTCTCTCTCTCGCTCTCGAATGAGAGAAGCTCGTGGAACTGGACCTTTTGTCCATATACGGTTATATATCGTAGGAAAAGAAGCCGCTTTATCTTCAGCTGAGCGGTAATTATTTAATTCCTTAATTAATTTATTAATTTTTTCTTTGTATCTTTAAATCGATAAAGTGATGAAGTAATGCCAACCTAAAATTGAGTGAAAAAAGTATGTCTCACCGTTACAGGACTAAATTTGAGAAGAATACTTATTTTTAAGTTTTAATTTTAACTTGAAAATTAGTTATATCAACACAGAGCTGCAGTTGAAAATGTAATTAAATTATACCCGTACAAAGGCAGGCAAAAAATTGGTTGAGACAATCTTTGTTCGAAGTAACTAAAGTGTTGGCTTCTTTAATCAAAAGTATATATATACGCAAACTTTTAATCAGTGTCCTTTGAACCGCGAAATTAAAGTATCACTTTTTGCATCCCAGAGTTCAATCAAAACTAGAAATCATTCCTTTGCCAAGTTTTGTATATGTGTAAAAATCACGCTTCGCGTGTGTATCTTTTTATTCTAAAAGATATTCATTTTGTCCATGACTGAGTCCACGGTTACGTATGGGTGTACATCTGACGAGTTCCGAAACCCTAGCTTTTGTACGTCGATGTAAAAGTGAAGAGAAAGAGAGAGAAAGAGACAGAGAGCGAGAGAGGGGGGAGGGAAACGCGGGAGAACGACCGCAGAGACAGAAAATGCACATGTAGGGGAGAAGGTGAAAAAAAAAATTGATAAAAACGCGCGCCGAAGAATAGAAAATCCTGCGTGTATGCAGAGCTGGTGGGGTGTGAGAGGCGAACGAAAAAAACCGCACATACGAAAACAGCCAGAAAGTGTGAGAGAGTGTGCTATAGGGTGAGCGAAAGAGAGAGAGAGAGAGAGCAGAGAGAGAGAGAGAGAGGAAGGGATGAGAAGGAGGAGAATGAAGGAAAGGGAGGGAAACTAAGTGCTATCTGCGTTCCAGCCAATGAACACAATGAACAGAATGGACACATAAAGCACATTTTCTTGTTTTATGCCTTTTATTTAACATTTAAAATGCATTCCAGCCCGACTTTGCCTCTAAAACTTTTTCAATATTACTAAAGTTTGACGTGTTTTTATTTCCCCGAATTACTCTCTCGTCGAATACTTTATTTTCGTGACGCGTTATTCCTACTGGCGAGTATAAAAAACACGGGATTTTCATTAAAATTGTGAATACTCGATACGCGGTATTATGCTATAAAACAACGGATTTCACCCGTTACTATAATTTTTTAAGTAAATCAAATGGCTAATCTTTGTTAAAGGATCGACGAACCAAAAGCAAGCGTTTCTCGTAACTAAAACCTTATTCCATCTTGATAAAAGAAGGGAAAGGACGCGAAGAAAAACCTCGAAAGTCTCGGGCGTTAAATCGAACGCGCATCTCTTGATTCGATCGGCTATCGCAGCATTTTAACGACGGAGCTCACATGGGACACGGAAAGACGCAGAGCTGCTCGCTGCACCAGTTCTCTCGCTGTGATAATTCGCACGCGGAGCCCAGAGAGAGTGAGAGAGAGAGACTTGGCTATCGCTCCTGACTTATCGAGCGTTTTAAACGCCATTGTTCAGCAAGACTCGCGCGCGAACGCAGTAGATAGAGAGAGAGAGAGAGATAGAGTGTGTGTGTGTCGATGTATAAGCTACTGCTGCGCTGCTGCCGTTGGAGAAAAGTAGGGCAATGGCGTCGGGCCTCGGAACAACGCGTGGAACAGACAAGATCCTGGTAATTGAATTACGGGAGGACCCAGATGTCGGGGCTTATCGCGTGTCCACCAACTTGACGCCTGGAAAATAACGTCCCCAAAATGATGGGGAAAATCGGAGACGAAAAAGAGTGTTGCTGTCTGCTGATGATATGCGAAAATAAAAAGCATGTGTTGTAGTTCGAACTGGACAATTTTGACTTTATAAATCAAATTATTTCTTGTATAAAAGAACTGGAATGTGAGTTTTTATACGAGGTATGTGTACGAAAAAGGTCTACATTCCCACTTGCCGCTCGATAATTATCTGGCAATAAAGACGCGCCTCGAGTTCGCGAACCACGTTTTTCAAGCGCGTGCCTATATGAAAAATTTTAGACGCTTTTTTTTTGGGATTCGCCCGAGTGCTACCCTGCACGCGAGCGATTATTACTGGAGTAGGCCGCAGGATAAAAAAGTAGAACTCGAGAATTCAGATCTATTTAAAGATAAAATGTACATATACGGCCTGTATTGTTCCTCTATTTATTTATGGAAAAGCAGAGTTCCGTGGGATTGCGTGAAATTCAACGAGAATCTAAAGATATTTTTCTACCATCCATTTTTTCCTGTTTTTACGTTTTAATGCAAACTTAACAAAGGATATTGCATTGTTCAATGAAAAATATGAAATTTATTTGAAGAGAACTGCGTAAACCTTTGCATTTATTTAAAAAATCCTCATTCCGCTTGCCATCCGCTATACGCTTTGACAATTAGCCCATTCTTTTACAATCTTATTTATCTTGACAAAGCACATCCGAATTCCAAGGTCCATAAAAATTCCTATCAACAACAACTCGATATTTCGAAAAATAAAAGAAAATAACTACATGCAACACAATAAGACGAAGTCCCGCCATCTGTTATTTTTCTTTCTTCAAGCCAATAAGTGCACACGCGATCGCTATAAAAGTGAATTCGGCCAATGCTCTGATGAGATCCGAACCTAGCTCGACGTGAGAGAGGGAGAGAGAGCTTCTCCCGGAAACACACACACACACAGTGAAAGATAGGAATTATATTGTCGGGATATAGAGAAAGAGAGAGAGAGTGAGAGAGATAGGGGAGAGGCTTTTACTTCTTATTTAATTAGGCCGAATCGTCTAATATAATCCGGCCGTACGGGTAACGTCCTTGCGGATTACAGTCTCTAATCCCCTCCTTTCGCCTCCTAAACGACGTTACTGTCTCTTGGTGGACATTAGGGCTAATGACATGAGAGAAGGGAGAGAGAGAGTCGCAAGCTCCCATATGTATATATACATCTATGTATATAGAGGCAGACGCACGCGCGCAATTGGTCGAAGGACGATTAATTCGTCAATATCGGGGAAGCGTATATATACGATTGAGTCGTAAGGAAGAAAATCCGTCGCCAGCTAGGAAAATTAACTGACGGCACTATTCCCTCGACTTTGACTCTCATGATTCATCCGTGTGCCCGTCTGTCTGTGTATGTGTCTTCGAGTTTGGCCATTTCGAAGCTTATATACGCGTGCCAGACATATATACTCGAGAGTTCCTCCGTCCGTATCTTTCGGATGTGATAATACCGTTCCGAAAGTGTAATACGATGTAACGGCTTATTAATTTTATGTTTCGCGTTCGCTCGACCTTAGACCATACGACTGTCCGCTGCTCACCGAGTTTCGAAATTCCATTTGTCAACGTAAAAGTGGACGTATTTTCGTCTTCGTTAACCGAAGTCGCGGATAAAAGCGTGATTCTCCTGCAAGCTGTTTTTGTTGCGATTTTTTCGAGATAATTTATTAATTATATATTTTTAAAAATAAATAATTTTCAGAATTATTTTAATTTTAACTGTAAACAATTTTGTTCTGTATTGCAGTATTTGGTATATCTTTCATGAACACGATATCGTTTAATGATTTAGTTTAAAATTATCCAATTTAATTAAATTATTTCAAATTATTTCAAAATTTCCAAAAGTATATTCAACATAATAAAGATGTTAAACTTTATTAATTAATTACAATTAACTCGTGCAAATCGTTGATATTCAAAGGCAAAGAAGGTTCGTATATCGCGACATAACAAATGTTTTGCTAACAAAAAAAAAAAAAATAACGTTGTGATAATGAAAATAGTGGCGCACCACTTCAGACGTAAAAACGATGAAATTCCATTTCGCATTCCAGAATCCCATCTAATCTAGAACTGACAAAAAGGAACTCAGTCACGAAAGTGTTAAATTCGTGTTCTCGTATGCTTTGAGAACACGGCCATCATGTTATAATGTATAATCGCGGAGAGAAAGAGAGAGAGAGAGAGAAAGAAGGGGAAGGAGAGGGAGAATCACTTGGCAGATTAATCCGAGTTTAAAGGGATAATTCTCCCCTCATTTTCGGAATTGAGAAGCAAAGGTATTAGGATCGGTCTCTCTCTCTCTCTCTTACTCTCGTGGCTTGTGCCTCCACCGCCGCCGCCGCCGCCACCGCCGCTGTGCAAAACTAATCTCGTAACGATAATGTTTTCGGCTCGAGCTCACGAGTTAATACGAGAGTATACCAGGGTTAAACAGTTTCTCTATTCGGCGCGAAGCACAAGCTCGCGGAGTCATTTTCAGGTTGCCATCTTGCAGCGACTAAAGCTCGAAATTTCGATTTTCCACAGGTTTATGGGAGAGGAGGAGGTAAAGTTGCCAGCTGCTGCAGCTTTGTCTTTTTTAGCGGGGGTTCTTTTTCGCAAAGGCTTTGCGTTAGACGTCGAGAATTTTTGTAAGATTTCAACGCTGAAATATGGCTAGAGATCTGAATGAAATTTTTTTCAATTTAAAAATCCATTTGCGGCGACGTTTATTTTTGAAATACCGGTTTCGGATGTGCTTTATTGCGGCCTGCTTTGTTTTTCGGTCCGTGACTGTTTTAATCGCTTCTGCTTTATATTTACATTAATTTAGTTTAAAGGTTACTTTAGCTTGTGCATTTCAATTCATGTATTGTGCGAAAAGCTGTTGTCCTTAAATTATTCCTAAAAATGTTATTTAAAACATTATGTTCAAGAATTCGTTAAATATTGATAAAGATTATAATTTATTCAACTACCGCGAGTGATCCAATTTATAAAATATATATTCGAAACATTAGGAAAATTACTGAGCAATTTTTTTAGTACGCAATATATCACTGTAAACATCATTTTCCATATCATAATAGACTTGATGCGTGCAATACCTCAAAAAATTTCAATATTAAAATTTTCGGCAATGGGGTCCTTACCGCACTATCATTACACGGGTATCGGGGAACATCTAACTTCATTAGCATTAGAATAATCTTCCACTTTCACGATAAAAAAGAAAAATAAGAAGGAAAACATATATTAAGGGAGACGCCAGAGAAAAACACACACACACACATATACACAGCTACAAGGAATTGAAAGTTCGCATAAATTTCACTCTGTGCGCATGCAAACGCTTTTCCACCACTCTAGCGCGGGGCGAAAAAAAAAGCTCGATTATTCATTCGTCACATCACGGATTCATGAATCTCCGACGTGCATGCGCGCCTTCTCGTCGTCGCGAGCGCGCCGCAAAAATATTGAAGCCCGTACATATTCAAGGGGCAAGAGGAGAGGGAGAAAACCGAGAGAGTTCGAGAGTCGTATAGCAGCGGACGCTGACCGAGATTCCTTCCTTCCTTCCTTCCTGTCCTGCGAAGGCGGAGACGCGATTAAGAGACCGAGCGCTTAATGACGATGACAAAAAGCCCGGAGGTTAAAGCCGACGAGACGCTCGCTGCTTTTGAGGAGCTGAGAAAAACCTGCTCGACGTATTGTGCGGGACAGAGATTTGTATGGATGACTGGGGAGGAATGTATATATGCATATCTTGGATGGAATTGTTAAATAGTGCGGCAAGTTGGTTTTGTGGGACGAAATGTTGGTAAAATTTCGAAGCGAAAGTTTTTTCTTTTGTCCAATTTTTTTTTCCTCCTGATGGCGCATTGCATTATTAATGCTGTGAGAGGATTTAAGCCTTCTCTTACAACAGATTTATTTTTTTAATTCGTGATGCGCACACGAATTACACGAATCTTCAGAACAAATATATTTATTTACAGATACAGAAAACGTACTTATAAATTAACATTCCCATGGATGCTGCAGTTGTTGAACGTTATTTTCTCGAATTTTAAAAAATCCGCATATTAAGAATACATTTTAATATATAAACGCAATCGTCACTTTGCTTTCGTTTTCTCACTCCTTTAGCTTTTATATAAAAATTACAAATTTTCTCTATTTTTATTTACATTTTTACTACATATACACACTATATTAATATATATTATATTAAATTAGTCATATTTCTATTATCATCAATATTTAACAATGATTTTTTGATATCTGTTTCAGGTAAGTTTCCAGTACACACTAAAACTGTAACCCCTTTCCATCGATAGAAGTAACTCACGGTAAACCGTAAGTTCGTATTTAACTTTCTATACACACTCTCGCTTTTCCCCAAAGATAAAGCTAATGGATCAATCCGTGCGAGTGCTATTTTTATATAATTAAAAATCGAATGAAAGTCAATTATTGAAGGTATAAAAATATCGGCTAGACGACGAGCGCGCATATTCCCTTATGTCACATTCATGGAAATATACGCGGAGTGCGTAGCTGTGCATCCATTAAAGTTTGTGCTGTTTAAATATTTTCATCTGATATCCTACATAGCAATCGACATTTTTAAAATTAAATAGTTAGATATGGATTCACAAATTTAAAAAAAATATTGTAATATTGAATTGTGTATAAAAATTTTTTGAAATTTCATAAGTATCTCAAATTTTTATGCTCACGTGATATCGATACGAATGGCAGATAATATTTTATAATGCATTTAAAGAATCATTTAATCACAGAGGTTTAAATGTTATCAGGACATTCTCTTTACGTAGAAATATTTAAAGTCAAAAGTTCAATCATAATTCTACTTTCTACGATCAAAAGATTTATATAATTTTCGATTACAATTAATCTCGAATCCGAAAATAGTACGACAACAGCCTCGTCAACTCGCTCGAGCACTCGTTCAACAATTAAACCTTAAAACTAAAGAGCTCGCCACTCGACATAAAAGAGTCTCCATAGAAAATCATCCTCGTCGAGTCAAGCGCCTCGGGCTATTGCCACACCCTATATACCCACGGAACATGAAAGTCTGGCAAAGATGCTCCGCCCATCCACTCACATATATATACACAAAGTATCCTCGAGGCCCCGAAATCCCAGCTTAATCGGTTTAATTAACGAAAAAGCGCGTGCGGAAGAAGAAGAAGAAAATCGGCTGGCGCTGCAGGGGCCGATATCTGCTCTCTGCTCTGCTCTGCTCTGTTCTCTCTCTCTCGGACAACTCGTGACACTGTATATGTATACGCGGGGCCGACTCAGCAGAAATTCCGGCCCAATTACGCGCCTCGGTAATTGGATGCCGCCGAGCGTATCGGCCGCCACTGTCCCCGCGTCTATCTATATATATATATATATATATACGCTGTCCCGACGGCCCGTCCTATACCCCCGGCTATATAACTGACAGCGTACTGCACACCTCGATTACCAAATCTTTGATTTTCACCCGAGTGCGTAGGCGTGTACGTGCGTGGACGGAGTGTCTGTAGGTGCCTTGCGATGCTTTAACTGCGTTGAGAGGGAGACGATAATAAGGATGGGCTTCTTCTTGACAGATTGGAACGCACGTCTGTCTACCGTGCACGTGATGTTTGAGACTTGCAATTTTGTTTAGAATCGATCGTATTCTGTCGATTCGAGTTCAAAGGGGCGCATTTGTATGAAATATCATCAATTCAAATACGAAAATACGTTGATCGCCTACTAATTGTGATAGATTATTCTTATATAAGGGGAATGTGCCAATTTCTATTTACATTCCTATTTCTACTCACTTTGTGTTTTTTAATGTATAAATGTATTTCTGAACTATAAAATCATTCGCAGAAATATTTAATTAATTAAAAAGATTGCATCAGAAGCTTTTTTTATATATCTAGTAGAAATTGGGACATTAACCTTAATCCAAATAAAGCTTTTCTTTTAAAACTTGCTCGGCTTTAATATTCATAGTGAATATTCATTTTCGGCCCCATATATTTCATGAATAGTTTAATAAAACGACCGCGCTCAAAAATATGGATTTCATAGAATTTCTATAGCCTCTTTGAAATTATGGGTATTTTTTTCACGATTTTTTAGAATCTTTAAAATCGTATTTTATGTTGGTCTTAAAATTAATACTTTAGAAGTAGATTTTTTAATGAATCATAATTCTTGAACATAAAATAAATATTAATTCAGCAATCAATAAGAACTTAATATAAACGTTATTTTTATATTAAATATGATGTAGAATTTTCGTATAAACATTATTTGTCACAAATAGTATCAAACTCAACAAACGCTAAGAAAATAAATATTATCTAAAAAATCGCTCAAAATATGCGAACTTTAGATTCTCTGCATTTTCCCCGTTTATATGCATACTTAATTAACCGACAAGAAGAAGCATTCTCAAAAGAAAGGTTCGGTTCATTTTCAACCATACCCCCGCTCCGCCCCTCTCCCTCTCTCTTTAGTTCTCCTTTACCTCTTTTTCCTCAATTTTTAAATCGTTCGACAGCAGCGGGGCGATCATCATTTAGCGCGTCTCGCAATTATCACTGCGCGTTCGTTACTTCCGGGGGTGGGTACAGGGAGAGGCGAGGTAGCAGTTCTCGGGGAAGCACAATTAGCGCAAGCTAAAATCTTTAAGGCGGATCATTTGCAAGCTCCAATTTGCCGGCTTGATTTGCTGGAAGGAAGGAGGCAGCAGCATCCTCCTCCTCCCGTGTATATACATATACTCGCTCGATCCTCGCGATAAGAAAGATAAAGAGACAAAGGAATAAATCGGGATGCTTCTCTCTCTCTCTCTCTCTCTCTCTCTCTCTCCTCAAGTGGATGCATATATAGATAGAAAGAGCTTCGGTTGATAGGAAGAAGCAGGAGAGGGAGAGAGAGAGAGAGAAAGGGACGAACAGCGCATAATACGAGGGCAGACAGATGCCGCCGCCGCCGACGTCGGATCGGAAGTCGTCGAGGTTTTTCAACTGTGCTGCTGCAGTAATTTCGTGACGCTCCCGCTTGGCTTTTCCACCTCTTACTCGCTTTTTTGTCCTAGACTGCTGAATGTGCTGCTTTTCGCCGCGGCTCTCCTGGCATCGCATATTAAAAACGCCCCGCGTGCACGCATACATACAGAGATAGATAGAGAGAGAGAGAGAGAGAGAGGGAGAGAGAGGGGGAAAAAGGGAAAAAGGGAGAAAATAGTCGCGCATAGCGGGATAATTTTGACGGTATTTATCGCTCTTTTTCTCCGCCGTGCTTTACAGAGGCTCTGAGCTCAGGCTCTTTTTTGTGTATATACATGCGCAGCTCGACGACGACAGTGCAAGCGAAATGCACTTGCACGTCTGAATTGCGCTGTTGCTATTAATTATTTTCCGTCGCGAGGCACTTGTAGCTCCGCGACTTTCATTTATGTCCGCATCTATACGAGCTCCTGTGTGCTGTTTAACTCTTGCATATATACATATACGCATTTCGAAATGATCGCAAATAATTGGCTTCGAGCGTACTCTTTCTTTAGTTGTTAGAACGAAAATGAGTATGTGTATGTGTGTGTGTGAGAGAGAGAGAGAGAGAGAGAGAGAGAGAGGAAGTATATACACTACTCGTTAAGCTCCGCAAAGATGACTGCATGCGCGAGCAAATGGAGGAAAGGGGGGAGGGCAAAGAGCTGCTCCACGCTCTTTATCGCTCTTTTTATACCCGCCACTGCTGTGTAGCCGCTCACGGATTCGCTTTGTAGCGAGTAGGTATTTCCGGATGCTGTGTGGACGCGATGTTTTTCCGTTTGTGCACGCGCGGGGTCGTAGGACACCTGGGCAGGATTTTTTGGTTATACGTAACTTTTGCCTACTCAATGTACGATGAGAGTATCGATCGAATTAAGTTCTGTCATTACTGCAGGTACAATAGAGAAAGGTGCAAACCACTCTTTTTAATGCAAACTAATTGAATATAAACAATTCTTTTGTTTTTAGTAAATTTTTAACCTTGATTAGTTTTCTCTTTGAAATTTATTTTTGTAAAACCCGTCGTGCCTTTATTCGTGCTTTGCACGGTAAAACATTTGAATTGAAGCGAAACGTGAAACGCTCTGCATATGATTACACGCTAGTGCACGAGCTAAAGAGATGAAAAAGCAGCTTTCACGAAAACGCATCACAGTTGATCGTACAAGGTTTCCCCGAACGAATAAATGCCAAAGTATATTGTTACGCGAGGCCATTACAGCTCCTGTGTTTTGGCTGTGCCGAAATTTCGATTAGCCGCGCAGAGAGAATCGCGGAAAAATGGCGAGCAGTAGTCGACGCGCCCTACGCGAAGTCTCGCGTGTATCATTCAGAACTGCCGAACGTGTTAGCGTCCCTCTAAAACCTCCATATATATATATATATAAATGCTTGCGTAAGCGGCGCGTCGGTAGCCGTATCTTCGTTGGCACGTATGCGCGCGTGACTTGGTGCTGTTCGAGCACGCGGTTTCTCGAAATAGGTCGCGTTTTGCATTATTCCGCAGAGCGGAGGGGAGGGGTGAGAAAAAATTTCTGTCGTCGGATTCGATCGTCGGGCCGCTATTATATTTTCGCTCGATTTTCGTACGAGGCTTACCCTCTTTTGCATTTTGCTGTAATGTTGGTCGTTGGTCGAGATGAAGCTCGCTGTGATTTTTTTGCATACAGGTAGTGCAGACGATATAAGATAGTTTGATTATTGTTTTGAAAGGAAAACAATTCGTTTGTTTCAAGGAATTTCCTCCTGATTCTATTTGAAGAATGAATCTTCTTACGTAATTTTTCTTTATCTTTTATTTTTCCTTTTTGAATATTGTTTTTAAACGAAAAGATGAGATTCGTAATTCTCTTACTTTGATCCACTCACATTTATATGAAGTATGCGTGGATTCTATGCAAAAGCTAAAATATGCAAGTTAACACACTGCACATTTTTCCAATACAGCGCGACAAAATAAAGTATCGCATTTTTCGTTACGCAAACAAATATGAAAAAGTACGTTTCGTGGCAGACGTGTGTGTGTGTGTCCCTTTAAAAAGGAGCTCTCAGCCAAGCCTTGAAAAAAACGCACAAATCCTTGATTTAAATCTCCGCAGCTAGAAGCTCTTTAAAAATACATAAATATTTAATCTACCGCGAAAAAAGCAGCAGCAGCAGCATCCCAAAAGAAAAATCCGACTAATGAGGCCGTGAGAGAGGAGTATAAAAAAAGGAACAAGGGGAGAAAAGACGAGAGAGAGAGAGAGAGAGAGAGAAAGAGAGAAAGAGCGATCGGATTTCTGAATAAGTAACGTCAGTAATGGGTTAGCCGTGTCCACGTGTCCTGTGTACCTTGGCAAAGTTCATACATATTAGAGGAACAATCAAAAACACATAAAGGCGACTCCCCGTCGAGCTACTGCTGCTGCTGCTCTCCCACTGTCTCTTTCTCTCTCACACGACAGAGTGGGTGTGCAGGGGCGCGAAGGCACGTAATACCGAAGGGAGAGAGAGAGTGAGAGAGAGAGAGAGAGAGAGAGTTGGAGGCGAGCGCGCGTTGGGAAAGGGATTAGGAGGATGCTGACGGCGGGGTGAGAGGACAGAGAGAGAGAGAGAGAGAGAGAGAGAGAGAGAGAAAAGTTTGGTATGCAGCTCTCGTTTCAGCGGACACTACACGTGACCGGCCTAGACTCGACTTGAAGCCAACCTCTCTTCTCCCCCTCCTGCCACGTCCACCATTCCCCTCGAGAGTTTAAAATGCTGCGAGGGAGAGGACGACGACGACGACGAGGACGACGCTTCTTGCTGATTTCTTGCCGTCTCCCTCGCTCGCTTTCTTCTTCGGTTTCTCCTGTATATGTGGGATATTCCACGCCAGGACTTGACTGAGTTCCTGCTGCTGCTGCTGCTGCTGCTGCTAGTGGTCAAAAATTTTAAATCGCTCAAACTTTGTCAAGTGGTTGTAAATTTTTAGAGCCCTTACTTTTAATGGTTAGAGGAGATGTGTGAGAAGTGAAGGATATGGTTCTGCGGTCATGATTTTTCACCTATTGAAGGATCATGATTTTTATATCGATGCACGATGTCGAGAAGTACTGCAGACCTGTGGTTTTTTCCGAGTTGAAGCTTAACGATGTTACTAATAATTGATTGACTTTTATCACGAAGAAATATTAATAACTATGAATTTATTTACTAAACAGCATTCTTATTCCAAATGCAAGTGTTTAGGTACTTAATATATTCAATTAAAAGTTGGTTAATGTTATTTCTATTACGAAAAACACTTCCTAACTATACCATCAATTTATTCACTTTATCCTGTGTGGTTATTCGTTTTGAACCCTAGGGAAGAGTTTAAAATTTTCCTACTCCATATATAAGTTTATAGTTTTGCAGATAACTTTTTAATGTACCCTCCAAAGGCAGCCGAGACAGGACTTAAAAAATTCACAGTCAACTTCGCTAACCAATCACAACCAATTCATAAAAGTTTCAAGCGATTTAAAATTTCGAACACGTTGCCTTTCTCTGGAATATTCCGTATACCTGTAATAAAGACATAGTCGCGTAACGAGTGGGAATTCACCCGCTCGCACCTATACTCGACTCTCGTGCGACTTTCCTTTTGTGTATGATAGAATGAGAATCAATAAAGGAGAGACTTGGCGCCTTATATTGCTGTTCTCGTAACGCTTTCTTCTTCTTCTTCTTCTTCTTCTGCCAGTCGATCCTTTACTGACCTACAATAACACGTTTCGATTGGGGGACGGGCGGCGATATTTTTGGTAGGCACCACTCGTACTAGAATTGTCGTCAGGTGTTAGAATGACATTGATTGAATTAGAAAATGAAAACTCCGCTTGCTAGACATTTTTATGGTTTCCCTCGGGCATTTAAAATTATATTGGAATCAAAGTATTTTTGTTAAACGAGAATAGTCATTTAATCTGCAGTAAAAGAACATTTTATTCGTATTACAGTATTGTAAATTTGAGACGAGTAATTTTATGCCGATGCAATTACCCACAAAAATTTGAGGGAATTTAATAAAATATTAAAAGAAATGTTTCAATTATACTTCTTAAAAATTAATTAATCACTTGAAATTTACATTCTTTTATCTTCGCGACGAGAAGGCAATTGAATTAAAATTGGAAAAATTCAATCGCTTCGAGAACACGATAAAAAAAAACCGAATCTAAAAGTAAAAATGAAAGCGTATAAGAAATTTTAATTTGACCTCAAACTTTCCAACCAATAAGAATTTTCACCGCATTGTGAAAAAAGATTCACGCAGATGCCCTAAAAAAGAAAAGTATCTCTCCAAACTACGAGATGATAATCAAGCAAAAACTTTTCTCCGCCCGATTAGCCGCTAGAAAAATTTTGATTCTGTCGGAGGGAAGAAGACGAACGAGACGAGAGCGAGGAAAGAAAAGCGAGCATTAGCATATCGACTTTTGGTGGCCGTACGTCCTATCTCCCCTATAAGTATACGAAATTATCACTCACTCGCTCTGATCCGCCTTTCAAATTAAAGTGTTTTCTCCACGGGTGCAGAGCGAAAAAGAGAGAGAGAGGACGAGAAAAGCAAAGTCGCCAAGATCGCCTATCGTATTTTTCTTCATTAGCGGCACGCGCGCGCCGCTTGAACTGAAAACAATTATGCAAATCCAGGGGTTACGCCTTCTCGCCTCTTTCTCTCTGCCTAGATATATGTGTATGTGTGCGCGCGAGTGTGGAGAAACTGAGGAATCGCAAATAGCGCCCCCGAGATAGACGGACGATGGACGACCAATACGAGAGCTGCTGACTCTGGTGGAAGCGAGAAGGGGACTCTTCCTCTCTTTTTTTTTTACTTCTTCGCTCGTTCCGATTCTTATTCAGCCTCGTTTTTTCTTCTTCATCCTGACGAATAAATATAGTGATTCTGGTTTATTTCTCTCTGCTTTCTTGGTGTTTGAAATCCTGAAAATTAAATTATTTATACGATATTTATTGGTACGATGATTGTGAAGCATGTAATTTGGTTGTAGAATAATACTTTTAAAATTAATAACTTGTTATTTGTCGTATATTTCATAAAAGCTTCTTATTATTTTGATGTCAAATATTATATGCGTTTTTATTTACTTTTCAACGGCTACATTTAACGTTAATTAAAACAATCCTATACTAGTAAATAATTTGATCAACTTTCGATCAAATTAATGAATTTACGCCCATTGCGTACATCAATCGGCTAATTTTATTTTCTACTTTATGCAATCATGTACTACTCGATAAATAATGAAATGTTATCATGAATTGGCAATATTTAAACTTACTTTATAATATACAAAGTTATACTCATTACACTTATTGAAATACCCCATTTGATCAAAATAATTATGAAATACGTACGTATAACGTACGTAATTTTCAATATACATGTAAAAGTGCAATTACTAGGTTCATATTTTTTATTTACCGTGCAAAGAAAATATTAGGAAGCCAATCGTATCCGCAAACAACCACAGATTTCTCAAACTTTCGTCCCGCGTCGCAACATATCCCTCTTAATTCGAAATTCCAAGTCTACCGAGCATCATCGCTCGCAATCCAGCTTTTCTATCGACAATCACATTCCCAAGATTTTTCCTTAACGCGAGACGTCAATCTCCCGCTCGCAACCCATCATCGGTCGACCCTCGCGCGCACACACACACACACCCTGGACCGAGTGCGAGACAGAAAAATAATCACGTCGCTATCTCGGGAAGATAATGAATAACAATATATATCTGACAAGGCGCGCTAAATCCAATTTCCAAGCTATATATGTACAGCATTCGAGAGAAATGCGAAATATAAGCCCCGAGGACATACACAAAGGCGATCATCGGCCCTTCGATGCGCGTTGGGATATTCCAAATTTCGTTGTCGTGCTCGGCTCGCTTAATTTCCTGCGGCTAATGAAAAGAGGCCTGTAACGCACTGTACAACAAGACGGGAATCTCCCTCACGCGTATAATGCAGACCGATATAGTGCCGTGTAGTGAACAGAGGAGGATAGAGAGAAGGAGAGAGAGAAAGTAACAATGGACGAAAGGACACACGCGAGAACTTATATATATATATATATATACATATAGCTGGAGGGAATTCGCTGCGACACCCCCGTATACAGTCCTCGTCGCTCTTGAATTTCTCTCTGTCGCTTGTCGCCTTCGGCTAGAGACGCGCCCTCGCCTGTCGAACTGTTACTCCTCGCGCGATTGGACAAAAAAAAAGTGTCCCCAGTGAAAGGGATTACGAACTTGTTTATCGTTACCGCCACTATCGCAATGATTTATCAAGTGCCGATAGGTGAATCATTTGTAAGTAAAGTGGGAGCTTGGGTAAAGCGTACGAGTGTCATTGTCGCGCTGCTTGCGTAAAGTTCCGAGTTAAAAGGGGCCGACATTCTCGGAAGTGCGTGGAATGAGTTGCGGGAATCATTTAAAAAAGAAAAAAAAAACGCGAAATGAAAAAAGTTTCTCGCTCGTGCTGGAAAAATGTTGTAACTAAAGTATATATATAGCTGTCCGGAAAAACTTGGGAAACAGAATTACAGCTGGGAGGAAAATTTTCACTTGAATCCAGTCACGTGTAAGCATTCAAAACGAATATATATACATATATATACGTTGACTGAAACTCGCTTGATTAAAAATTTTCATCCCAATCTGGCCGATGCGACTAGGTACGTAAACATCCTTAAAGCTACAAATGCGACCTTTCCGTACGCAACAGCGAGAACAAGAGTGAAAAACATAGAGAGCGAGAGAGAGAGAGAGAGAGAGACAGAGAGAAAAAAAACAAAGGAATGAACTCTGACATTTTCTAGACGTGGACTTTAAAAGTTAAAAGGGTCCCTCTCTCTCTCTCTCTCTCTCTCTCTGCCTGTGTAGGTTCACTTGAAACTCAGGGAGAGGGTTGAGAGGAAGGTAGCAGCGGCAGTAGCGCGTCGTATATATCTCTCCATATATATATAGGAGGTGGGAAGTAGCTCACTCGAGTACTTGAGCACACGAGCCGAATGCCTCAGTCATGACTCTCCAAGCGCGTGAGAGAGCCGCCGCTTCCGCCACTGCCACCCCCGCGAGCCTTTGGTGCACGGCAGCAGCGGCAGCGGCAGCGGCGTCACTATACACAGACTACTGCGTGTGCACTGCACCTTTCTCTCTCTCTATCTCTCTCTAGTCCTCTGTGTGTGTGTGGGTGTGAGAGAGAGAGAGAGAGACCGAGGGAATGTGTATTGGTCGACTTGGTGCTGGACGACGCGTCTCTGCAGTTTCCCTTGTCAAAGGAACTCTCTCTCTCTCTCTCCCTCTGTGCGATGCCGACGCACCCGCGTCGTGGCGACCGCCGCCGCTCGGACAAAAAAATTTGATTGACGGCGGAATCAGAAATCGCTTTGAGGGAGGGCCCCCGCGACTCTCTTTGAATATTTTTTTCGACTCCTCTAAGCCTATCAGGATATTTTTTTTTTTTTGTTATTTTTTTTTTTTTGCGCTTCTCACATGTGCGTCGTATACGGTGCCTGCTGTTTCGACGGCCACAAAAATGCCAGACTTTTTTACAGCGTCAAAACTTTGAAGTGGCGCGACAAAATCGTATTGGGTATCGGCGGACAAGGTATATAAGGGATGGAATATTGGAAGCGTACTGCCGTTTTTTTTGTTCTATTTGTATTCAAATTGTTTTTTTTTTCTTTTTACTTTTTGCTTTTTAATATTCGGTAAGAGGTAAGCGCATAATTTATGGAATATCCTTCGGGTTCGTATTGCCAAAAATTTTATATAGGGGAGGTGCAGTACTTTGTATCAAATTCATAATTCGCAAATTTACAATTAATTTTTTTTTGAAGAGGAAAATATATAATAAATGACGATTAATGCTTCGATTAATATTAAAAGAATATTAATATGAAATTTTTTCCTACGTTACAAAACTTTTTTCTTGACTCTCTCTAGGTATTTTACCAGATTTAAAGCTATGTATACAGTCGTAGTTTGAAATATTCTTAAATAAGTTATACATCATCGTTAGCTCCCGGCTACACACAAAACCTCAAATAAATGTCGTTAATAGACTTCTTTCTTAATTACTCTACGAAAATTATAAAACATCGCTGCACGTGGTCCGGACTGTCAAAATTTTGGTTTATCCTCGCATGCGTACAGCACGTGTGCGACCGCATACGTTGAACCCTAAGATCGGACTCGTATTCTTGAGAACTGTTCTGACTCGTTTTCGTGGGAGATGCAAAGAATAGTCTGAGGGTCCTATGCTTGTGTGCTTATATATATATATATTACACGTTTACCCACAAAATTGTGCCTGCGCAAAATAATTTGTTACTATAACATATACTTTTATTCTTTATCATCAACGTGTTTTTGAGTTGGTCTTATAAGAAAAAACTCGTCAATTTTGTATAAGATAAATGCTATGTTGACAAAGCTTTGTATCTTCCTAAATAGAACTGTTGGACAAACGAGGTAAACCTTTAGTTTTGACAAAACTTTGAAAATTTTCAAAATCAATATAATAATAATTATAACATGAAATAATGCCGAATGAGCATTTTTAATTTGTCGAGATTAAATTCCCTTTTCCACTATATTACATACATTGACAAATATGTAATAAATTTAAATCTGAAATGTACACATTATAAAATTTCACGGATTATACATGAATTTTTACTTTTTATTCAATTTATAGGAGCCTGTGATGAATGCATTCATTAAAAATACGAAATTAACAATGAAATAAAATTGTGCGAGTCGTCCACCCCGAAGGCCTGCAAGATTACGTATTTATTAGGAGGGTGCAGATGCTTTTGTGCGCGTTACATTGTTACTTTTAGGGTCCGGGGATCTCGAATTTTCGCAAATTTAGCCCAGCGTCTTCATTGAATCGCCACCCCGCAAAGTTAAATCGCATTAGAATGGGATTTCATCAACGGAGCTCCGAGACTCCGATTCCGGGACAAAGTTATCCGCATAATGCACATCTACATTTCTTTATTTTTTTTTTGTTTGCAAAAATTATGAATAAATGTCTGTCGCCGTGGCGTTGAAGTATGAATTTGCTCTACGCGACAAATGCATTATTCTTCTATTTTATTAAAATTATTTACACAAAAATCAATTACTGTCACTCAAAATGTATTTTATGGCTTTACTGGATTCCCTAGCTCATCTCGATGCATTTTTTTTTTCACTTTACGCGGGGGGGTTTGTCAAAGACCATTTGATGGATTGAGCTTCTTGATGGATCATTTCCTCTTTAACAATATTGTCTATGAATCAAATTGCTTTTTCATTTTTTAGTGATATTCCATAAAATGACATAATTCGAAAATGAAAAAAGAAAAAGAAAAATAGTGTATTGCAATTATCATAATCTTTTTAGTTATATATTTAATTAAAAAAAATTTGTCTCATTTATGCAAAGTATTAAATCAATTTTCCCTTTTATATTTTTTACCCTACCAATCAACAATACTCTGAAAAAAAAATAATACCAACCTTCGCCAACCCTTGAACTATTGTAAATTCACGAAAAGCATTCAACAGCTCATTACCGAGTACGCATCTCGTCGACGAGCTACAACAAAGACAAATGTATATACAAGCGAACCAATTCAGCTGTCATTACCGAGTAATCGTCATCGGTCTCTATCAGCCCTCTCGCAGATCCCGCAAGCTCCTCTCTCTCTCCCTGTCTCTCTCTCTCTCTCTCACCCTCTCTTCATTCGCCCAAATCCCAGGCAACATACAGTGAACCGCGCGCTCTCCAGCTCCGGGCTCGCGCATGTAAATTCCCAACACACGGCAACCGAGTCGCGGTCATCAATTTAACGGCGTAAGTCCCGTAATATAGCACGCGGCCGGCATCTACCACCGCCGACGTCGCGCGTTCACTCTCTCTAAGAGGATTAAACTCTCTCTCTCTATGTCTCTCTCCCGCTCTTTCTCTACTTTTTTTTTTATCGCTCGGTCGTTCGAGCCCTCGGTATTATACGACGCTTCAATATTTCAGTGCGGCTCTCTGTTCCGCCGCATGACCGCGTTAATCAAGCCCGCGGAATTTTTCAATTTAATAACAGTACACGTTGTGCGTATGTGTGCGGTGTGTGTCACGCCAAACAAAAGCTCTCGACTGATCGTCGAGAGCGAGTTACGCACAAAACGCCTTTTTACTACCTCGGCCGGGACTATACCCCGAGAAAGCATAATTTAAATTTCCGGAATTTTCCAAGTTGTGTCTCCTCTCGCGCAGTGGGCACATACGATAGAGAAAGAGTTAAACAGTCCCGGGCGGCGCGTTACACGGCGAAGAGCTTGCGGTTATTTCGTTATAAAAAAAACAGAGCCAGAGAGAGAGAGAGGGCGACTGCAGCAGCGAAAGGGCGAGGTTTGACGATGCCGGAAAAGCTTTTTGGATTAGCGCTAGCGAGGGGGCAGAGGTATAGCTACAGCAAAGCCTCTCCTCTCCTCCAATCCCGACTCTCTCGTTCCATCTCGCTCTCTCTCTCTCTTTCGTGTGCAGAGGCGACCCCCGCGCATAAAAACTTTCGGTCGCGGATTTGCCGCGGAATGATTTGTATTTCGTGTTAACATTCGTCGACGCACAATCCTAATGGCTGTTTTATATGAGGGTGCGGCGTTGGTGTGCGTGCGTAGTGTGTGCACGCGCCGTGGCTCGCGGATTAAAAGGAATTTCCAGTCATAAACCGAGAGCGGCGAAAGAAAACTCGCTTCAACATGCGCGTTTTGTATAGAAATTTTAGTTTCATTAATTGTGTTCTATAATTTTTAGCTTGCTGGTGTCGGGTATTCCTGCTTTTCTTCTTGCTCGCCGATGACAATGAAATAATGCACTTTAAAGGGATATTTGAGATAGATTACGAGAGACCTATTTTTACCCGTAAATAATTGTTACATCGCTTATAGGTGATGCACAACCTTGTTAGATTTTCTCGAGCCTAGGTTTTCGCCCAATAGCTCAGGATTCTCAAGCGTTTTTAAATGGATCTGCGCACGTGCGAGTGTGTGTGTGCGTATCGCGACACATCCAGCGTATTTATTTAATTAAATCTTGGACGAGATCGTGAATATGAATTTTGACTTATCTAGCGTGCTTTAAGCCCTGAACAAGATCAGTACGCTTCAATTACCCAGCATATTTAACGTTTGATTAAATCCTAGATCATTTCAATATTTTATGAATTAAGTTAAAAAAACTAAAGGTATGTTTTAAACAATTAATTATTAAATAAAAAGAGTTGCATTATTTTTCAAATTGAAAAGAATACGAGTATTTTTTGCATCGAATTTGTTATGCATAACTCCCTTATCTACATTCTGTTGCAGGTAGGAAATACACCTGTATTTATATCATATGTATTTGTGTATTTCGACCCGGTACGCGCTTATGCAATTCTTTTATTGATCGCATTTGAAAGAACGCAGAGCGAACAGTGTCCTGTTTTACCATGAGCGAGTTTCGTTGATATTGATCTGTGATCCTACTGTTGGAACGAGCATGGAGACTCATTTATCATGCTATTACATGTAAAGTTAAAAAATTGGCGAGAAGAGGCACGCGACGTTACATAATGAAGTTTTTATAAAAAATATTGGCTGACAAATAATTGTTCATAGATACAGATATTATATTTTCGAATGTTTCGTAAAAATAATGAAAGAATAACGTGAATTCAATTGGCGTTTATTACAGTGTACGTCACATTGTTATATGGAATTTCTTTTTGTAAAACTCCATTCGATCTAATCAATCGAAAAATGATTACTTAGCTTTTCTGCGAAAATGTTTTTTTAATAATAAACATTCCAGAAAAAACTAGCAAATAAATGTTTTCGTTATACAATTATTTTTCTCGCAAAGTATCAATCAATTCTCGATCAATTCAAAACTCTTATTATTTCTATTGATATCCTCTCCTCCAGCCTCTATCTAAAAATATTATACCATTTGTCAAAACATCATTCAACAATGTCATAAAAAAAACTAACTCACCTTCCACAAAAAAATAAATGTATTCTATACCCAACATTTTGGCTGACACTTCACTTTCCCTAAGATGTGGGTGAAGCTTGGACGACACTTTAACCAATAGTTTCCCATCGTTCAAACGGCATATTCTGGCACGATCCGCGTCTCTCGCTCCACGGCGCAAAAGAAGCTAAGCCATATAGAACAGACCTCAAAAGTAAGTCAACCGCCAGACGCAATTGTTGCAATTCTGCTCTCAATATTGCTACAGAGAACAGTCCATTAAGACTGGCTTGGTGTAGCGCCTCCCGCGGAATCCCCCGCGGTTGTTTATACTCGGCTTAACGTCGACGCGCGCGCGCACGCCGCAATCGAGCCTTTGCCAGCTGCATCCCAGCCGTCCGTGGCGCATTACAAAATATACGCGCACACACAGAGCGAGAGAGAGAGAGAGAGAGAGAGACGCAGAGCAGCTCGTCGCCCATTAAGCCCATTACACAAACGACAAAAGTGGCCGTACCTACAGAGAGAAACGCAGAGAGAGAGAGTGAGAGTGCGGTGGGACGAGGGGGTAAACGAGCGACGTTTATGATACTATTAACTTTATATTATGTCGCGCGCTCGCACGCGCATAGAGGGCTAAGACCTGATGCACCTACTCGCACCCACACGTACATGCAGACAGAAATGTGTACGTAAGCGCGTGTGAGTCTGTGTGGATGCTCTTCGCGGCCCTGGACATAGAGGGTAGGGTCGAGTCGGCCGTCGGTAGTATCGAATTTCGATTAATCGATTCGTCGACCATTACGCGGACTACGCGCGGCCATTAATAAAAGGGCTTAATATTGTAAAGAGGCCTGAGTGCGCGGCCCACGTACGTTACGCTGGCCGGTTCGCTCTCGCCCTGTCGATGCCTCCGCCGCCGCCACCGCCGCCGCCGCTTCGCACTAGCCCATCACTCTCTCTCCCTTTCTCCCTCTCTTTTGCTTTTGAAGAAACGAACCCTTTCACTTGAGCGCTTTTATACTTTGGCAATCTGTTGTTGCTCTTTTTCTTTCATTTTTTTCATGTCTATGTTTGTGTGTGTGTATCTTTCTGTATCTCGAGAACGAATGAACCAATTTTCAAATTTCAAAATTCCCTTTATGCGTTATTTTTGTGGAATGGCAACTAAAGGATAAATTTTAAGTAGCAAAATACCTCGTTTGCTAACGCACCCTCTATTGACGTACATCATCTAAATAAAAATTGCATTTTTCGATACACTAATCATAATGTTAAAATATTGCCTTAACATTCCATATAGTGAAAGAATAGATTCTGATGCATATGATACTCTGTAACTAAGACTATTAACCCAAATAATGACATTGTAATTCATTTATAAATAGTGTTATTACGTTTCCGCAATCTCCTCGCTCTCTCCTCGTCTAAATCCCTTGCCTTGCACTGTTGCGCAGTTATTCTCCTTCGGTAGTTTTTCTCTCTCGCACCCGTGGTAAAGTTTTAAGGTGGCTGTATAGGCTGCTTAGTTCGTCGAGTTCGGCTTGGAATTTCATGATAGGGTCGGGTTACTTAGACTCAGCTACATGTGACGCCTGACTGTTCGCTTTGTCGCGTACGCGTGATTCTATGCAAGAGTTACTGGTTTTTATACTTTAGGAGTTTTGTATTGGTTTGATCGGGTGGTCTCTAGGTTTTAGCTATGGGTTTTAGATGTTTTAACGTTATTAAGTTTTAATTAATTTAGGTTAGTTTATATAGATATTAGTTTTAATGTTTATTTAATATTATTGTATTTTATTTAAATTTTAAATTTGCGTATCGTAACAAGTGTATTACATATGTATTAGAACATCACTCTGTTCTTTACAGTAATTTGCAACCGTTTCCTCGAACAGTTACTAAGAGGTAGGAAAAATATTTAAAAAACAATAAAAGTGAAATAAAAAAGTAAAAAGTAAATGGATGTGTCGTGATACAAATATATTAGAAAACAAGAACAAACAAATAGAGAATTAAAAGAAGTAAAGGTAAAAAAAGTTAAAGTATGAACAGTCTCAATACGATGAAAAAAAAAGGAATATTGCGAAGGCCGCGTAAACACCGATAACAGGTTAATTCCCACCAGTCGTATATGAGCGAATGAAAAGAGCATGACATCGGCCGTTGCGATATGAAACTGTTATCACGGAGAGAAATTTGGAAAAGATTTATGTTAATAACATTGGAACCTATTTCCTCAATCATCAGTTGATACATTTTGTGTCAATAATAAACGCTATGTTCTTCAATACAGCACCGAGGTGCTGGGCCTCGGCCGATGGGAAGAAAATCCGCCCAACTACCGAGGCACAAAGAATTAGAAAGGAGGGGAAGAAGAAGAGGAGAGAGAAAGAGAGAAGAGGAGAAAGCACATATATAGTTGTAAACAAAACACTCATCAAAACATAACTCCCTCCTTTCTACTTCTTCGTGCCTCGGCAGTTGGGCGGCAGTTGGGAATTTTCTTCCCATCGGCCGAGGCCCAGCACCTCTGCGCTGTATTGAAGAACATAGCCTTTATTATTGACACAAAATTATCAACTGATGATTGAGGAAATAGGTGTCAATGGTTATTGACAACTCCTTTCCAAATTTCTCTCCGTGATAGCTTGGCGAACGTGGAAACAAAAGAAGCAAGAGAAACAAAAGAAGTCTGTCAGTCTGCTTGTAACTCTCGACGAGACAGTATCATTAATTCCTATAAGTATTATAATCGATTGTATTCAATTAAAAATATCATTTTCAATTTAAAATATACAGAATTTTGTGAATATCAAACGGGTTCGAATTCTATCGTGCGAAAAAAACTACAGTTAGTAAGCACCGATTCTTACAGGTTTATTAGTTAAATAAACATCCTTGTTTCATTTAACTGCCTCTCCAACAGATATAAAGTGCAGTTATAATACATCTCGTGATTTAATTTAAATCATGGAACAAAGTGATAGTGGTTCTCAACCTGAAAGCAGTGAGAAAGTTTTTAGCGGTTACGGTAAAACTCACGTTGAACTAACAAAATTTACATACACGTGGGAAATAATACATTTTGAGAATGTTTTCAGGATAAATTACCGGCACAGATCTTTAAGATCACCAAAATTTATTACAAACTATAAAAAAACGTTGGTAGAATGGGAAATAATTTTATGTGCTGATCCTAATTTGTCATTACAATTAGAATCAACTACTGCTGATAAAATACCTGATTGTTGTAATGTTTTTATTGAGATATCCATTACAGATAGTAAAGGCATGAAGCCGATAAAACGTAGTTACGATGATCTTTTGACCGCTATAACTGGGATTAATACTGCAAAAGTGTGCAAGTTTGGTGATAATCAATACCCATTTGCAAAAATAGATGAACTTCGTGAAAACTATTTAAAAAAGGGTAGTTTGATAATTGAATGTAAAATATGTTACATCGAGACGAAAAATGAATGTTGTTCTGTCTCAGTCCAAGCTGTACAGGATATACCAGAATCAGATCGCCGATTAAAAGAATTCAACGATTTCGAACGAATTTTAGAAGATACGAAGTTCAGTGATATGAAGATATTAGTTGACGGCAAACAATTTCACGTGCACAGGATTATTCTGGCGTCTCGCAGCAGTGTTTTCGCAGCAATGTTTGAACACAATATGAAGGAAAATACCGACCGTGAAATCATGATCGACGACATCAGTCATGATGTTATGAAAGAAGTCTTGCGCTTCATTTATGCTGGAAAAGTGAATAACGTTGAAAATTTGGCGTGCGATCTTCTTGTAGCAGCGGACAAATATGATTTAGAAGGACTGAAGGACATATGTGAAGAAGTTCTTATAAACCAAATATGTCTAGACAATGTCTGTGAAATTCTTGCATTTGTAGGTCATTGCAAAACTAATAGACTTCATAGTGCTGCGATTAAGTTTGTCCATATGAATGCGGCCCTACTCGTTACACGAAAGGAATTTAATTCTACAATGATTTTGCTGTCAAAAAATTTGGACGAGAATTTAGACTTACTTGCTTAAGTTAACTTTAGTTTTATATACAGAATTACATGTATGTTTTTAGTTTCTTTTATCTTTTTATCATTCGAAGAATGTTATATAGACCACTTAGTAAGACACTTGTGTGTTTTTTCTTTCTTGTATGTACTTAAATAATGTATCATGCGTTTTGAAACAATAAAATAAATATGTAATTTGAATCACTACGTTTTTATAAAACATTATAAGATATGAAATATTTATTTTAATTTTGAAATAACTTGATAATTACAGAAAAAATACCAATCTATGAAAATTTGTTATATTATATACGTACTTTTATTCTATAAAATGTATTTGATTATCACAGCATTTGCACTCTATGACTGTATGAAACGTATATGTATTAAACCTTTTTTGCTCTTTAATTCCTATAGACTACTAGTTTATAACAATTTATATTAGAATTAAATGTACATCGTAAAATACTTAATGTTAATAAAAAATTAATTAAACAAAAATGAGGATTATGTTTGATTTGCATCTCTTTCTTTCTTTCTTTCTGTGCATATAACCCCAAAAGTTTGATGTTTAGCGCTGCGCTCTCGAAAGCAAGTATATGAGAACTGCAGGGCGCAGACGAGCCCTCCTTTTATACTTTGAATTTGCTTGTTAACCTCAAAAAAATTCTGACCATTTCTAGTAATTTATGCTTCACTTTGGTTTTATGAAGTTTTGCGGGGCTTAATTAATAGATTTTAAAGTTCGACTTAAAAAAAGTGTCACCGCCAAAGATTAATTTGTTTTTAAGTTATTGCCAATGCAAATTTTTAGGCGACTATTTCCTTTCGTTAAATTTTCAGCTGACGCTATATACATATAGATATACAAATGCGTACAAAAAGTGGAGCTCACGCTGTATATAGATATACAAATACGTACAAATTTCTTCCCGAGACGATATTTATAAGTAGAAACTAATAATATAATATGTAATATAGAGAATAATACTTACATATATATAATTTAAGTATCGGAAGATACCGAAGAGAATTTAAGTAATAAGAGTATACACATATCGTATATTAATTTCATATTATACTCTGCTAAGTGTATAGGGTCACCGATAATAATGTCTAGATGTGAAATTCGGCCGTACTCGATGTCTAGGTGTACAGGGTTGCCGATAATGATGTCTAGGTAATGCGTTCTGCAGTTTTTCGTGTCTAGGTGTGGAAATCGGACGTATTCGATATCTAGGTGCATAAAGTCGCTGATTTTGTTTCATTGTTTTGCACATTGCAGCTGCATTTGATTGCCACTAATATAATCTTACATTTTGTTCATCACCTCGATGCCTCCAAGTATGTTCATAGTTATTTTATGATTAAGAATATTGTACAAAATTGAAAAGAGAAAAAAATAATAGAACAACTAAAATGACTTACAAACTTCTAAGATTGCTGCTAAGCTAAAAAGTATACTTGACAATTTCTAAAATAATTTCACA